>VYZW01052705.1:2343-19680 GCA_013401315.1 Balaeniceps rex
TAGGGTAACCCTAGTGTCTGAAGTAAACAAACATACCAGTTAAGGAAATTAAGCTTACTCCACAGGTATCATGAAAAAAACTACACATACTTATTTAGAAATAGAAACACTGTGAAGGCTCATGAAAATAAGACTGCTGGAGCTGTAAGGCAATGGAAAACCTGAGCATGAGGCAATGAATTCCTAGACCAACAGGGGCCTAAGGGGCCAAACCCTGCACCTATTAATTTCATGCCATTGGCTTCAATAGGGCCATATCCAATAATGACGAGTGATACTCCTGGTGCGGTTGTTTTTATGTTGTGTTAATACAGTGTTAAGCCAGTTGTTTAAAACTGCTTTGCAGTAATTAAGTAATGGCAGTTACTGTTACATGTGTTTATTAGTAAAAAATAGTAAAGAACTGTTGCTGTTCTGTTCTTTATACGTGGCCTTAGGGACTCTAGCTTTTGTACTCCCCAAAGTGCCCTCTCATTACTGAACTAAACTTGCCAATAAAATACCACAGGGGATAAAGGAGTTTATTTTTTTTTTCAGTGGGGATGGGAGTTCAGCTGAACCTGAACATCACCAGAACAGCAGCTGCTGATTTCTTGGAATGGGAGAGGCAAGCCATGCAGGGAGGGCTTTCTGTGCTGCTCTCCTCTCTCCTTTGCATTGCAGCATCACTGTGACACAAGAGGTGTGTAGGTGGATGCTACAGTTTTCTTCCTACTTTATTTCTCTTCAAGAATAGTTAACAGGGCTGAAGTCAGCAGTAATTGTTCAAATGACATGTTAGAAATCTGTAACACAAAAACCATGGAGCTTTTTTAAGGCAACACTCACAAGCATTACAAAAACAATCACAAAACCAAAATCCAAATCCACTTCTTTCCTGTATTTGTTAGAAAAGACAAAACAGGCCTGATTTTCCATCGCCACATACCTTATGTACTCCCTAACAGGAGTGTGAGATTGGCCACATGTAAAAGCTTTACATTCATCATTCTGACATTTGTTCACTAGACAGGGAAAATACGGAGAAACTGCCTGAAACCCTGGGTTGAATGGAATGATGGCTGTTCAAAGCATATCTTACAAAGACTGCATCATAAAAAAACCCACAACTTATGCCCTACAAAGGATAACTATATAGATTGCCATGAAACATTCAAGGACCTAAAGATCAAGTGACTCCATTTTTCACTTAAGAAAGGAAGTTCACTCCTTTTATTTGCTGACTTCTTCCAACTAGTAAGCAATAAAAGGTGAACTTCTATCCCAAGTGGGTAGCCCACAACTAAGATAACATGATCAATATAATCATCCCATGTCAAGGGACTATTCCTTAAATTTACATTTATACTCCATATCTTCTTTTAGTTTTCATATAAATGTTTTCTGTGCACTCCAGTTTTGACATACCTTGCCATAAGGAGAACTTTAGTAAGTTCTGAATAAAAGTCTGGCAAAGATGAGGTACGCCTAAAGGTAGCATTTTCAGCAAGCTGAGTAACATGCCATAGTTACAAGACAGTAAGATGATTTCTCTGGTCAAGACTAGCTTTCAGCAAATCACTGTCCCGTAATACCATGGCTCCAGTATTTTAAAGACAATTTTGTCATAAATTTTAGTTCAAATGCTGAGAATAAGTAAATCCTATGCACGTCTGACTTCAAAAATTCAGGAGGCAATAGTCTTGAAGATTCTTGTTAAACTGTTTTCTCTCTCCTCTACTCCTTATTTGAAGCATATTTTTAATTATGCATCATTGCCCACACATAAATTCATTTATGTATATTAATTTTTGCTCCACTTAGCAGAGTGGTCACTTAATTAAATGTCTTCAGTTGTTTTAATGAAAAAAAAAAACCCAGCTTTAACAGAATGTTGTAACACTATACATTTAAACATACTATTTGTTGCCTTTATTTCAGTCCATTTGTAACACTGATACTAGGACATTTGTGGAACCAATATTAAAAAGTAATATACTTTTCTAAAGCCCCTAGACTGTTTAGCAGATTTTTAAATTGAAATCAAAATTATACAGATTTTTCATTCTGATAATTTTACCAATTCACTAATTCTTTAATCTTTACAGGTCATTGAACAGCTTCACATTAATGAGATGTAGTTAAGAACAAATTTTACAGTTTTTCTTTTTTCTCTCTTTTTTTTGAAAAATGTTGCATATCATTTGCAAATTAGAAAGAACTTGTTCCATTTATGGTACATTTATTTAAAATAATCGAATGCATGAGAGCCAGCTGAACACTGTGTGCAATGACGCTTTAAAACAAATTACCATTTATTTATAAGGAAGAAATAGACTTTTAAAAAGCACACAGACTGCATTTCATTATTAATGGTGTTCTCCATGCAAAACTGATTTCTTTCAGTAAGATACAGAAACAAGAGAAAACTCAAATCAAAACCAGGAAGAAAGCCTATCTCGGGGACATGCATATTTTGCATATTAGAAATGTGTAAAACATAAACAAAAACTGATGGCACCTGAGGTGCATGTATGAGGAATTTCAGTAGCTTCTCTGCAGCTGCTAGACAGTCTCAAACTACACAGTGGTTTGAGACTCAAACTATACAGTAGATACTGTATTTAAAAAGAAGTCAAATTACTCAACACCGGCATGTAAAAAACTTCACTTTCTTCCAGCATGCACAATGTATTCAAGAAACACTTCTAACATCAGATGCCTGAGAGAATCAGTATTTCAAAATTATTGTAGACCGTAATTTTATGCTGTGGCAACAATGAAAGGTAATTACTTTGGCTCAAGTATGTTAAATTACTATTACTCTATTCTAAATTGAATAGACTGTTTATTTTTCTAAACAGCAAGTTAACCACCTAGGGTTTCTCTGGCCAGGTTTGGTGCGTAGATGCATGTGCACACCACCCATGAAAGTCAGCACTCGTCCCTGGCCCAGAGGTCCATTGTTATTCAGTCAAGAAAAATTAACTTGCTGAAGATTAAAGTTACATGTTTTAGCTGAATATTTTGACTGCTGTTCAACAATTCTCTAGGCTCGTTTGTAAAAGCCTGCAAACTGTGCATTTGACTCCCTCTGGAAGTCGAATGAAAAGCATTTTATACTGTTTATAAACAGCTATTTCATTACAGAAGAGCAGCAGTCAGGAACAAAGATATTTGGGGGGGTAGGTGGTAAGGTTCTTTTTCTTTTTTTAAAAGAATAATTGAAAACTGTAATTCCATGAGTTTGTGTCTATTATAATTTCAGCATGCTCGCTCCCTTGCACTTTAGCTCTCTCTCTCATATTTTATTAGCTAGAATCTGACCTGTAACTTCATAGCTCAATATAAAGGGGTGCCACACATTTCTTGGTCAATTTTAACAGAGGTCCAGATGGAAACATAAGCAAATTTTCTTTTAAGTCAGTTTTTGGAAAGGCTCAGAAAATACTTTAGGTTCAAAGACATATGAACTGTTTGGCAATATGACTACGCACCTGATAATTCCAGAAAACTTCTTTGTATAGAGGGATGATATACATAAAGCCTAGAACTACTGTTACTGATTAGATTGCTGTTAACAGGCAGCAATATCAATGCTTGATTGCAAATTCATATCTGGCCAGTGATCTGACAACAATTCCAAATTACTCATTAGTGATCTTCACTTCAGGAGATGCTTTGTAAAAACCTGAACTAATTCCCTCTTCTCTCACCGAAACAGCTATTCCCATGATTCCTGAAATACTAAAATTTAAGTTTCTCTGTAGCTGCCAGCTATTGTCATTGATGAGATTTGAAGGGTTTTTTCTTCTAATAAGCTTCCTTACAAAATTTCTTAGCAAAGAAAAACATAAAGAAAGTTGCAGATCCTGGGGCCTGTTTCCAGCTCTGCAATCAGCTCCTCTGATGACCTTGCTTTCCAGCTATTCTGATTTTTGACTCTTGCAGCCTTGGGGACCAACATAGTCTCTGCATAAGTTCTACTTAATCATTTTAATAATGCCTTCCCACAGTGAAGGGCCACTGAGATGTGGCAGCTTCTCTGATCCTTCATTCCCTCACTTGTTCTTCACTGCCTTACTACCAAACGGGGAAAAAACAACATGCACAGGGTTAGCCTGCTGACCCTCACGAGGCCAGGCTCCAGCTCAGACCTTAACACAGCAGTTTACAGCTGCAACGGCAAGCTGGTCTGACAGCAGATCTCAGGATTCAGAGCAGGCCGTAGGGAAAAATATCTATCCTTCCCTTTATCACTCCTGTTTGCTTCCATTTCTCTAAACACAGGAAGAAGGCAAAGCAATCGCAGAGTTCTGGATGAAGAGACACAAGATAAAAAAGTAAAGACAGAATACACGGAGGGGGAAAATGAGAAGAACATGTTCCTGGGAGAAGGCTTTGCAAAGTTCAACTTGCTCACTGCTACTAGTGACAACGTAAGGAAGACAGAGGACACGATTGTCTACGCTCCTCCTCTGTTAGCTCCAACATAAGGAAAGACAAGCTGCCCTGCACCACCTCAAAGATAATGGTCTGCCTTGAAGTACAACAGCTTCTGAAAGTCCCCGTAATGCATTTCTTATGATGGCCTATACCACAATTAGGCCATTTCTAAGACATTTCTTCCCTTTTTTTGGTCCACTCTCATCCAGTATGGGATTTGCACCCTTTTCTTCATGCACTGGCTAATGGAAAGTGCTTAATGGAACCACTATAAGTAAGGTTTTGTCCAAGAATCTGATTTCAGCTGAGCTATAGCTAAGTTATAAAAGTTTCTGGCCAGCCAATGTGATTGAAAAAAAAGTACCTCAACCTGAATTTAAATAACTCATGTAGCAGTACTTTTAAAACATGGTTTGGCTTGTGATGATAAAGTCATAGAGTTACAATTTGTATAGACATGACTTAAATTATTATACGTTTAGCACCTGAGTAATATAAGTTTTTATAGTAGTAGTTTTTGTCCTACATGCTTAAAGTGTAACACTTATGCAACATTAAAAAAATCTTTACATTTAAGCCTGCTTCTAATATGGATGGATGGACAATACCTATCTATGCCTTTCCCATTAAGGGAAAAACCATAACGTTCACTGCACATCCAGGCACAAAGCTTTATTTGGAAATTGAGATAATAACAGTACAAAAATTAGGGAAGTGCTTAACTTTACCCACCAGCAAGTTCTATGTACAATCAAGAATATACAGGAAAACTCTTTCCTTCAATTAACAATCCCTGTTTCGTAAGATTATTTTCCCACTAAAGTTATTTGTGTTGAAACATTTAGCCCAGCTTTCTAAACTGCAAATTCTCTGTAGAGTTGCAGTACACCATGCCTCTCAATAACTCATAAAGAATGGTTTCCCTGAACACTTTCTTCTCCTCTGCTGAAAAGAATAACATCCGTCTGTTTGACGATGCTAGCCTCGGCATTTCTCACTTCATTCTGGAATGAATTTGGACTACTAATAACCCTAGCACATTATCACAGCCCTGATGCTTGTCACCACATGGGCTGGCCACTGGAGCTGCACTTCCATTGCCTCAACCTACACATGGCTTACAAGCCCCAGGCTGGTCCCTTCCAGTGAGGAACAAACCTGCAGAGTCCCTGGGGGACAGCCCAGGCTCCCAGAGCTGCTGAGATGAATCTTCCTGTTCACCGCAGTCATCACAAGAAATGTAGCGTGCTGTAACTAATAAAATATCTGTGAAGCTATCTCTAAAAAAATAGGCAGAATAGCACTATGGTATACTGAGATGCCAAGGCAATAGTAAAAATAATAACAGGCTCATGTAAGCTTTATGTTGACAAGAAAACACAGACTACTGTTTTCTCTTTGTTACAGGGTAACATTTATGAAGAAATTATTGAGAAAGTAGTTGCTGTAGAAGAAAAAGAAAGCATTTGAAACCTGCTACTTACAGTTCAAATAATAGAAGCAATTCCAATGAAAATGTAAGATGTCACAGTCCTTTGATAGTTTTAAAAAAGGCAGTCACAACTCACTGATGGGAAACATTAATATTCTAGGGCTATAAACAATGATAATAGTTTTTGGACAGATGTAAACTGCTAGAGAAAGCCCTAAAGGTGGCAGAAAACTTTCTCTGGTATTCATTTATTTACCAGAGAGTAGTTTACCCAAAATAATATCAATCAGTAATTTGGGTCATATTACTCCTGCAATTAAGACAGAACTCTATGTAAATGTATATACAGATCCATGCAAAGCAGGGTAAACAACCTTTGTTGTCTTTATGGTCACTCTCATGGCTTCTGGTCAGCAAATCTGATCTCTTTTTCTTCCAAAAATTCAAAGCTAGTATTGCCATACCCTGTTGGAATTGGTCTGACAAACTTTCTAAGCCCCAGGCATTTGTCCTTGCAAAATAACGTTCTCCAACAAGTCAATAGGGCCTTCTGCTGAAGAAGTCTTTGACTTAGAGGCAGAAGAATTGTGCAATATTCTCCAGATGTGATCTAATGATCATACCAGTGTCATAGCTTCACAAACTAGCTGTATGCCTTAGAATGATGGAAATCAGTATCACTGTTGGAAGCATACATACAGTAACCACAAGAAATTATATTGCAGGAGAAGTAAAGATAGTTGCAAGAGAAAATGAAAATCCCTGTTCTCCGACTCTTCTCAGCTTTGCAAGCTAAGGCTGCTTCAGAACATAAAGGCATGAAATCTGGCCTGAACGCACTCTTGGAAATGGTCTGAACGCAATACTCCAGGTTAGTCTCTAGATAGTCTCTGCAACATTTCAGTTCATGCCCAGCTCCAGGTTGCATTCTCATTTCAGACAGCAGTCTGTACTCCTCTGAAGAGCCAGCTGCCTTTTTGTCTGAAAAAGTTCATGTCCTGTGAGACCGACTTCAGATATGCTGGGTGGTCCAAGGGAATGACCTGGCGCAGGCACACATGTTGACACCTTGCCTCTAGCCCAAGCTGGGTGTTTTTGCCTGCATCAATAATACTCCTTTCCATTGCAAAAATGGCAAAGCGCAAGCAAATTCACAGCAAGTAGGCCACAAAAAGGAAGAATTTTTACAAAACACTCTTCCTCTGTCAACACACCCTCACTTCCAGCATGGTTTCTCAATAGCAGCAAACCCCGTTTTTCTTGGGCTCCAGGAAGATTCCTGTGTCTCGTCGGGGCCCTGCAGCTCACCATAACCTCCCAATACAGGAGCACAGTGTGGCCCCATGCTGCTTGGCTGCCAGTCAGCCACACCACACAGCCCAGCAGCCCCTGCCCTCATGGGCTCTATACCCCGGGTATAGGGTGCTGCTAGCACCCGTTGCTAGCATGAACCATCTTCTCAAAGGAACAAGGTACAACCATGATCAAACAAGAGCATCCTAATAGCCACAAAAAGGACCTCTATACCCTTAGGCCGGTTTTAGGGAAAGTCAGCATATACGTAAGTAGAAAAAAGTTATAGCTATTAGTTATCATTGTAATACCTATAATAACCCCTTAAAGTCATAGAAAAACTATAACATTGCAATAGTACCTATGAAGTCTTCATGTCTTTTCATGCATCTTCTGAGCTCTCCAAACCAACTCTGAATAAAAACATCTCATGTGATGTCTACTTCCTATCTCACCACACTTAGCCTTAAGTGGTCTCTCTGTTTCTTTTTCAGGGATGTGTTCTCAGAGCACTGCTGTACTCAAAGGCATTCACAACAACAAATATTTCCCTTCAGTTTGCAGTTTTCTTAACAAAGTGCTGCCCTCCTGAACAGAATCACATGGTTCTGTTTTTTTTCCCAGACACTTGGGTAGATGTCTCATTATAATGGGTTTATAATAGATACTGGACCATCTCAGGTGACATCAGCCAAAAGCCTAAGCCAGGAAAGTTTCTGCATTTATAGCAATCAAGAGAAAGTACTTCAATTCTGAATGCTTTAATTGAGGTAGCCAAGAAAACCTGCTCCTAAAGTTCTGCCAAAAAATACTGCAGATTGCATAGAGATTCAACAGTTTGGGATGCTTCCCCCTTGCCCTTGAATTGATCAATGTTGTTATGTTGATGTTATCCTGTGTCACAAATGCCTTCATAGCATTCACTTTTGTTTGCATATCCATTAGGTGAGAGACAAGGGTCAACTAGTAAATAGAAGTAGGCAGCTGTCAAGGCAGGAGCAATTGGAAACTAAGGCTCAGTACGTCCATTCACCCAGTTTTGCCTACAAGAGCAAAACTCTGGAGCAACGTGCAAAGCAGCCAGCTACAAGGTAAGCAGATAGATGAGAAAAGAGGATTTTTAAAAGTTTCATATGACAAAAATTGAAGGGAAATGAGCAGTTTCACACAGGAATGATTCAGCATGCTTTTTCAGAAGATGATTAGGGACCAGTCATCAGACAAGACTAATCAATACTAGAGAATTCAGGCAATGAGCAGAATCCAAGTAAGAACTAGGATTCACTGACAGGCACCTAGGATGAGGCTACTGTAGCGACCATAGCATCTAGTAAACAGTTAATTACACCACAGAAAACAACGGTGCGAGAAAAGGATTTTCTTGCAACAGGATAGCTGACAAAATAGTTCAAACTGCTCAAAAGAAATAATCTACAGCAAAAATGAATCCAGCAGCGGCCTTTTATATTGTCTTGCATTAATATGTAAAATAATGCATTAATTTTCAGATCAGATCCACATTTTAAAACTTACAACTTACTGTAACATTCTCCATTTGCAGAGACTGCTATTTGCAAGCAGTCGTATCCATGAAAATGGATATACAATAGAAGCACACAATAATTTAAGTTGGAAGAGACCTCTGGAGGTCATTTTGTCCAAACATACCACTAAATGCAGGGCCAGAGACAAGGTTAGAGACAACTTCAAAAGTCACATCGGGTTTCTCAGGGCCTTGTTCAGTTGTGTTTTGATTATCTCCATAGATGGAGATTTCACAGCCTCTCTGGGCTCCTGTACCAATGTTTGAGCACCTTCAGTGTGAAATTTCCCTAATATCAAAACAAGATTTCATATATTGTAACCTGTGTCCATTGCCCCTTTTTCTTTTTCTGGGCACATCTGAGGAAGAATCTGACCCTATCTTCCTTATAATGTATTAAGCAGTTGAAGACAACAGTATGATTAATCTTCTCTTCCTCAGACTGAACAAACTCTCCAGACGCTCCTTGTACATCATGTGGTTCAGCCTCGTCAATGATCTTGGTAGACCTCTGCTGGACATGTCTTTCTTTACTAATGTCTACTGGCAAGCCCCAAACTGGAGACAGCACTTAAGATGCCATCTCCCTTTCACCAAAGAGAGGGGGAACAACCACCTCCCTCAGCCTGCTGGCTGCTCTCTTTCTGATACAGTGGTAGGCTGCTGACCCTTCTTGACAAAAGTACACACAACTGACTCAGGTTTTACTTGCTATCAGCCAAGGCCCCAAGTGCTTTTCCACAGAAGTGCATCCTTGCCAGTCTGCCACCCCAAGTGCAGGACTTTGCATTTGGCTCTGTTAAACTTCATGAGACTCCTGTCGTCCCATTCCTTCAGCATGCCAAGGTTGCTCTGGATTGCTGGACTTGCTCCCCAGCATAGTGTCATCCATGAAGTCACTGAGGGTACAATCCATCCCATGTCCAACTCGGTAACAAAGACATTAAAGCACATTGGCTCTAGCATTGATTCTTGAGGAATGCTACTATTAACCAGCCTCCAGTTGGACGCTGAACTGGTAATCCTTTCAGCCTGTTGGTGCAGCCAGTTTCCCACCCACCTTAGAGCTCACCCAGTCAGTCCATATCTCAATAAAAAATAATAAACATTTAAAACATTATAATGCATATATAATTCTGAACTGTTTCAAGTAGGTAGGCAGAAACAGATTTGCCATCCTGAGGAGAAGGGACCAAGCTGCTCCTGCCAAGGAGGAGGGGGAGCAGGGACAAGAGGCCAGAAGACTGGGAGATCCCAGGGAAGAGCCTTTCTTTATGCCAGATCTGCTGCCAGTAGCGGGTGCAGCTGTCACCTGCCAGCAATAACCACAGAGCACATCGTGTTCTTAACTTCCCCAGCAACAACAGCCAGCCCAAGCCTTCTGGGGCCGTGCATCAGCGGTGGAGTGGCAGTAGGGCCATTTTGCTACCCATGCAACTGCTTCTTGTACTGTGACTGTAGTCAGCCTAGATACTATTCTTGGTTCAACTTCCCAGCCAAGCAGTCTGTAGCTATAATGTGCAAATTGTATGAATGTCAAACAAGTTCTTAAAATTTGCCAACATAAGTAAACATTAAAATTGTGATATGCATAATTTTTTGTGTTTTTCTTTAAGCATGTATAAATATATATAATTTCTTATTTATTTATGTTATTTTCCAGGTAAAACAACGGCAGTGTCTTCCTGTGACTTAAGAGAGTCATACCACTTTAGCAAATGCTTAAATAACCAAAGCACTTGCACGTATTGATCCTTCCTTTATTCCCTACAGATATTAGTTATTGCAGTGTTTTGGGCCAACTGGAAAATGTTTCCAGTCATTTGCCATTGAAAGCTTATACTCCACTTTCTAAGATCCACACTAGTGCCTTTTTTTCCTGTAAGAAAAAGCATTAGAGATCTTCCATGTCCCCTTTGTGAAATCTGTGTGCTTCTGCTTCACTTCTCAATCCAACTTAACACGTACATCTGTCCTGTTTTAGCAGTTGGTAGCTTTACCAAACACAAAAAATAAGAGTAATAAATGATACTTGGTTTTAAACTAAGCTTAAGACATCAATAAAAAATCCTTTTTCTTCAAAGCTCAGAAGAGACCCTTTCATAACCACTCTTGACAGACCACAGAGGATGGGATCTAGACATCTTTTAAACAAGAGGTTGCAGATGCCAACTTTATTTCTCAAGTGGCTAAACCAGATGTATTAACTCAAATGGAAGAAGAAAGAAAGATGCCTTCCCTGTCCCAACAAACCTATTATCATGAGGGCTGTGAATATTACGTGTTCAATGTTCTATGTGAAAGAATGAACAGTAAAAGCTTTCAAAATGAAGTCAGCTGTAAATGCATACTATTTTTTGAACTTAAGATGCAAGCTCCCATGAAAGTTGGCCTTTTAAAAAGTTAGAGAACAATATTTGAAATATGAAGGCATAGCACATATAAAATTTCTATATTTTTAGAGCAAATTCAAAGATGAATACATCATAATCTTGTTAAAATGAGATTTTTCATTATAATTCTAGTTGTACTAATCTGATGTTTAAGGATGATGTGTAGATCCTTCCTGCTGTAAATTTTGTATATTTCAAAAAACAAACATTGATTGGTAGCAATTTTAACACTGTTATCTTGAGTTTCAGTATATTCGATATTTCTTCCAGAATGGCATGTTTTGAAAGCAGCATTAATTTCAAAAGTAATAAAAAGACAAAATTGCTAGCTTCATGGTTGGCAAGAAAGGCTGGAAAACATTAACTCAATACACAGATAAATTTCCAGAATATATTCCAGCTTAAATAAATTATCTTTCTCACAGTACTTATTCCAAAGCAAAATGGATTTTTTTTCATGATAGAACAGCTACACAGAAGGATAGTCTTTAGCAGATGACACGCTATTTCTCATTTTTGGAAAACATCTTCAGTTCCTTATTCTCATGTAGATTAGACCTAGGCCTTCCAGGCTATACCTGGAAATTATGGAGAAACCTATCTAGGCCCACAATTCATTTGTTTTCCCCAGTCAAGACTTCTTAAGGGGCGGAGGGCAATTATGGCCAGATCTAGGTATAAAGAATTTTGGCCATTTCCTAGGCTGGCAATCAGCTTGCACGTCAAAGATGGCTGTTTTCCCTGAACCTGTTTCAGTTCTACAAGAGCCCCAGTAGGTTGAACTCGTGACGGCAGCACTCACTGTCCCCAGCAGGGATACTGGGGTGGGTTAGGGCGCATGGTCCTCCTCACTGCAGCAAGAGCATTTGCTGCCCTCATCCTCCCCATCCTAGCAGGAGCAGTGAGTCCAACACTGCAGTGCCCTTGCTCTCTTTCCCAGTCCCTCTTTTTCTCATAGCAGAACTCACCCTGGCCCCTGACCTGCACAGTGTATAAACTCAATTTTTGTTTCATAGTCCTGAGAAGCCACGAGCTGAAGCTGAGCACAGTTCCCCATGTGCGAGTGCTTGCAGCTGACTATTCCGGGAAGTACGTTATTGAGGAGCTCTGCAAGGGGGAACCTTTACGACAGGACTCTAGGACTAGTTCTGTCTTAGTGTGTATAACGTGTGAATTACTGTACTTTCCTCACTGAGCATAAATAATGCAGTTCTTTCTGAAGCAAAACATACCCCAGGTCAAGTTTTCCCTTCTCAGTTATACTGGCAGCCTGGAGTACATGGAAATATGCCAGAGTCAAACTGGACTGTAATAAAGTCAATGGCATTTTATCAGATAACATAGCTAGGGGCAGAATATGATCCAACGTGTACATTTTGAATAGAATTCTTTTAGAAAGCACTTCAGAGAAATAAAACAAAACCAGTTTATTTTCCTTGATAATATTCAATCCATGCAGTACAACTCACAAGAGGCCAATAAATGATTGTTACTGGAAACTTTGAAAAATCATTGCAAAAGAAAACATTTATACAAGTTTATGAAGGCTTCTGAAGTATGGTTGATACGTTCAGGTCCAAAAGGACTGTAAAGTATCAGGATATTACACAGAGTAATGCTGATGGTTCTTACTCTATTTACATTGAATGCAGTTTAGTTTGCTTTTTGCATATGGGAAAGGTTAATTCTATACTGAAAAATGTTTTGATTCCACTCTAGTGAATTTCTTATAGAAACACAAAAGATTACTTGGATTAATAACAAGAGTAATAAAAATAGTTCCCACTTTATAATACAAAGATAAACATATGTATTTGTAAGGGAAAATGTGTTTTGTGGAAAAGATATAAAATTCAGATCTTGGCAAACAGGTTTGGAGAAAGTAAAAGTAGCCCTGAATGCTTACCCAAAACTGGTTTTAGCCCCTATATTTGTTTATAGCAGAAGTATTTTTCTTAGGTCATTTTTGGTTTAAGCTTGCTACTGAAGATAATTAGATATGCTTAACAATTATAGTAGGGTTACAGCAAGATTTTAATCAAAATGTGATGCATCTCAGGGCAGCTTTTCATCAATATTTGAGCCAAGTTTGCTAAGTTCATGAACCTTTCAGTAAAGCTAGGTCAAGTCTAGAATGAACTCAGATTGATTTATGGCATTGCATTTAAAATAGAAGTATCCTGTTATCTCCAGAAAGTTAAAAAATTAAATAATAGCCTCAATATTATAAATCAATGGGATACCCTCCTATGGAATAATTTTCTATGTTCTGTCTATCCTACCTTGAAAAGAACACAGAGAAAGAAGTGGGCAGCTGACAGGATTCAAAACCAGGCAACAGTCATGATTGCAGTCGCAGAAATACATCCACAGAAGGAAAGCTTGAAACACTTGGAATTTTTTATTGCAGAGGAAACGCGGGGGGAAGAGGGAGGGAACATGCTAGAGCTACTGCATCGAACACGTGGTATGAGGGAATTCAGATGTTCCCATGTCCCCTACCACTATGTGAGAATAAGGGAATTTTCAGTAAGATTGCAAAAAACTCTCTTTTTAAAGTGATAAAGAAGTTGCTCTGTTTTTTTTTAAACCACAGATTATAAATAATCTGTAGAATTCATTGTTATAACCGAAAAGCTTAGTTGGGTAGAGAAGATGCAGTGATTACACCCAAAAACTCAAGAATATAAAACATGATACTTAGCACAAAAACTGACTGGCTAAAGAGGTTAACCTGATTCAAGACAAAATGAAACTCCCCTCTTGGACATGTTGCCCTTTGTACCAAATACTACTAATACTAATGCTATTAAATTTACCCATTATTAATTCAGCATTTGTATTTTCCCCTATTAATGCTATTAAATTTCCTTTTTTTTTTTTCATTTAAGAGTTATGTTAGTCTTTATTGCCAAAGGATTGCTCTGAGATCAATCATCTACAAAGATGTGTGTTCTTCAATGCACAGGCTTCTAAGAGAGAGGCCTGCAGAACAGGAGAAGGCACTTCATTCGTGATTACTAGACACATCTCCTTGCTTTTGAGCTATCAATAACCTCCTTAAAAATAAAGATATTATAGCCAGATAATTCACATCATTCTAGCAATAATTGATCTTTATCACTGCATACCACCAGAGCAGTCTGGATACCATCTAAGAGCTTCACTAAAATATTTGCATAAATCATCATCATGGAGCCCCTCTAGGCATTTGTTGGGTCTGAAGTAGCTAAGATGCAGCAAATCCTCTTTGACTAATAGTCAAGAGACAGCAACTGACACCATTGATGTCTGTAACTCTGAATCAGCCACAACATATTTCTCCAGAAGCCTGGGCAAACACTAGTAGGGGACATGCAAACAAACTAGGAGTGTCATTGAGAACATGAAAGAGAACTAAGGATATGTTTGCTGCAGATATTAGAAGAGGGTGTAAAATATATGCAAGAATGCCAAAATAGTATTGATTAACCACAGGAAGCCAGCGGAAACCAGAATTCAGTTTCTGTGCTCACAGAAACATATATTCCTTTTTCTCCATCTTCCTCTGATGTATTGGAGATTGACCACAGCCACAAAGAAAGTATTAGGTAAAGGTGGACAGCGCTCAGACAACACAGAATACTTATTTTCCTAAACACATAGCTCAAGAACCAGTAAATTAAAAGCCTATGCTATTCACAAGTCGCATTAGATCATCAAACCGTTTCTCTTCTCCTCAGATTCTAGATGTTAATCATGTACTTTAGCCACTTTTCCTGCCTGCTTCATTCACTCTGGGTATGACACATCGTCTATTGGGTATGGAGAATGGGGGCACTTAGAGCAATAGCAACAAGAAATATTAAGGATTTGAATTTCACCTTGCAGGCATGTCCTTCCATTGCCTTGAACACTCTTGCAGTGTAAAAGCTCACACAGCTTAGGTTTAAGTATGAGGGTTAGAGCATTCAGACTTACCAAGAATGAACTTGGAGCAGGCATCCTGCATGATACTTGTTCCATGCCACATAGCTTAATGTTTGTGGCAATCTTTCACGCAACCTTAGATTTCAGTTGTTTCTGTAAAAGGCATTGCCTCCAGGTTTGCAAAGCCTGCAAAACATTTTTTCATTCCTCCAAACGCAACAGGGGTCTGCAACAGTCTGAGCTGCAAAAAGACTGGTGAAGCATTTTTGAGACCTGTTTTTCTGGGTGCCCCATAAACCATCTAAATAAAAGAAGGATGGACATCTCACTGGCGGATACAGTCAGTGCAGACATTGACATGTTGTAGAATCATCCCTCCACAACCGAAGGGAAACTTAGCTCACAGCTTACTATTAGGATTTCTCCGGGGAAAGCAAGAGGAGCTAGCAGCTCTGCCTACACACTAGATTTCAAACTGCCAGTCCAGCCCATGGCATCTTGCAAATGTTACAAAACCAGTTCACATCTGTAGAAGTAGATGTATTAAGGGAGTTGACTGAGGCCACTGACTGCAAGTGCTGGGCTGGACTTGAACGTCTCTTCCTCTCCACCTGGCCTACAGTAGCCTGTACTGCCAGAGGGAGAAGCCTCTCCTGGAGAGCAGTTTCTGGTCAGCTTACATGAGCCACTGCAGTTGCTATGTGGCAGATGAGCCAACTCAGCTGGACAACCGGGAACTTGCAGAAGTGTAGCCGTGGCTCAGACTGAAACACACCCAATAACTGACCTCCACACCTGTGATGTGCATGAACCCGGTAACCTGCTGAGCCTCTTGTGTCTTGTGGGAGCAGAGCAAAGGCACTTAACTTGCAAGACTTGGGGGGGGAAATAAAAATCCTAGCTACTTCTGTGATCAGCTTCAGCTGACAAAGCTATTGTCACAAGAAAAAAAAAGCTAGAAAGTTATTTCCCTTCAAATTATTAAATTTAGATGAACCTTGACGTTTCTGGGTGAGAGACCAAAGTCTAGCTCCAGGTAATAGCATATAGGCTATGTACGTCACTTACGAAATATATACAACTACTAAGACACATTAGTTAAGAGAGGCCCATTAGTCATTTGTGTGTTTACAACACACTTCCTGCTGCTTGAACACGGCTTCTCCGGCTTGATGATGAAGTATATACAGAATACCATTGTGATTTTTCTATAGAATGCTAGCTGGTATCAAGAAAATGCAAATAGTGCATAGTGCTATGAGATCCAAATTCACAGAGTACTGTTGTAGCTGAATTGTTTGAAAAGACATATGGCATCCCAAGTGTAACAGATAGTTGAATCTCAAGGGGGAACCATTGTTCATTCATCTGGACCAAGTGACATTCTTTATGCAAGAATAATTCCTGATTAAAGGGTGAGTTTTAATGGAAACTAATTAGGCAACCTCTTTAGCCTGGGCATAATGATCAAATGAGCTGTCACACAGTACCTGATACAATGATCTCACTTGGTACAAGATTTTATTCCTTAGCAATTACACTCCCACGTTGCACTGCATGTGTTTATTGCCTGGAGCACACATGTCAAATTAAAGAGCAGCTTATGCACCTGATATTTAATTATTGCCTAGCACTACAGACAACCGGGAAATGTCAAAGCGAGCAGTCCTGCATTGGAGCAACTAAAACTGATATCTTCTTTGGCAAAGAAAAAAATAGAGATAAAATATGTATGGACGATTCAGTTGTCTTACATTCAGAGTTACAAAAAATGGGGTCCCAAACCTTAAATAATTTACCATCACGCTCAATGCAGAGAATTCTGTCAAAGCAGAAGAGTACGTGAAACAGGTTCACCAGCTCACATGATTATTTGTATTAGATGCATCTTTGAATGATTAAAGTGTTTACAAGAAAATGGTGGGATTTGAGTTGTTTTATACCAACTTCAAATACCAAAGGAATCATTTATTTATTCAGGTATGGACTAATTCACAGGTGTTAAAAGAAACATTCATTTCTACAACTCTGTTATCCTGTAGTTAACTTAAAATCATCCTTAGCTTACTGGAAATTTTCCTAAATTCCTTCATAGTCAAATCACCTCCTTAATCCTAGTTGTAATAAGGCTGAAATGAAAAGCCGGCAATACTAAAAGAGATGTAAGCAAAGCGTTTCCAGCAAATTGAGACATGCTAATCAAAAAAGAAAGTTTTATGGCTGCGACAGAGGTGCTGACAGTAAGGTGAGGAAAAATCCATACCGCCCCAAGTTTTGAGTGCAATTTTTAATAAAGAAAAAATGTGCATAATACAAAAGAGTTTCTCTTAGTCATGTGAGCT
>VYZW01052707.1:5246-18877 GCA_013401315.1 Balaeniceps rex
TTTAGATAATTGCCTGCCTGTAGACGGTTTCAGCATGTAATTTTTATATTGCTTCACACTGGAAATATCTTGGGCTTGCCCAGGGCTGCTGAGTATCCTGCGACTCTTGTTGGTGCAGACACATTTCAGTTGCCAGTGATTTGACATCCTTCCAGCTGAAGAGTGACAACATTTAGGGTCAAACAGAGAAACCTTCACAGGTGTGTGATGGGGAGGGCTTGGGGAGGCAGCGATGTTGGTGCACAACATCAGAGACAGTTTCAGCCCCTGGAAGAGGAGCCACCTTTCCAGTCAAGTTGTGTAGCCTGTGTGCCACAGTTCAGTCTGCTGATAGACTGGCAGGCAGCCTGGGTGAGAAGGAGCTTGGGGCAATGATAAATTCATCTGTTAATGGTATTTGCAATGTCCTGTTGCAAGACAGACAGTATTCGACACTACAGGTGCGTTACTGTTGATGGAAAAGGTATTTACTGATTAATGGTATCCCAGCAAGTTTTCATATTGGGCAAAAGAGGTGAGTGGAACTTGCCACATGATCAGAACAATGGCATTGAGCTATAAAGGTGGTGGAGAGGTACTTGAAAATGCTGTAAAAATAAAAGAGGATGCTTTTCTCTCCACAGTTACACAAAACTTAAGCTGCAGGTGACTCCAGAAGGGCGCATTCCTCTGAAGAAGTAAGTTGTTTCCCCTTCTTTACCACGTAGTCTTCTCTGACGTTTTAGTGTGAATATATGTTTGAGATGTCAGAGACATGTTGTGAGGATAAATATATTCAAATTGCGTGTCGCTGGGGTAATATGAAGAGAGGCATGTCTGTAAGCCAATTTGCTCTGGTTTGTCTTCATTTTGCAGCATATACCGCTTGTTTTCCGCTGACAGAAAAAGAGTAGAGACCGCGTTAGAAGCTTGTAATCTTCCATCTTCCAGGGTAAGCATCTGAATTTATTCCTGGCCCCTACAAAGTGTTGCTTGTATTCGGCGGTGTTTGCTCCCTGTTGACTTGAGGACAATTTGTTCAAGGCTGATCATGCTGTGCTGGCTTTGCTTCTGGATAGGTTCTCAGCAGCAGGTCTTTCTTTCCCACACACAAGTTCCTGATACCCATCTGCAAGTCTGAGTACCTTTGATTTGAAATTGTGTAGGGACCAGGAGTGCCTGGAAGGAGTGCAAATGGATTAAAGGAAAGGGCAGGGGGTTGTGTGACCTGTCCTACAGAAATGCTGTGAAAATATTTTAAGAATCGGTGACTGTTGCACAATTTCCAAGGCACGATTTCAGAGCAGGCTTAGCTCGAGGTGTAGCTAATGGTGTAATCTGTTTCCTTCTCACAAAAAAAAAAACCTATAGCCCGAGTTAAGTGACAATTTAAACCCACCGTAGCTTATCTAAAAGGTGCATGGAGTAAATGTTGAAATGCTATAGTGTCAAAGCTGTTAATGCTGGGGGGATGCAGCCATTGTATGCTGCTAGTCCAGGAGCTTTCCTCAACCTGGAGCATTTGCAGGATGGTACCTCACCCTCAAGAAGGCTTTTTTCAAGAGGAACGAGCTCAAGCAGGTAATTGTGGTTAACGCTGGAGTGAAGATGTCCTTAGTCTTTCCTCCCAGGTGGAACTCCTCCTCCAGGAAGCTTCTTGCAAGATAATTCCTCATTCGGAGGTCCAAGAGGTGGGGCAGAACTAGTCTGCAGCAGAGGAGAGCCTGCATCTCCTAATCCCTCACTCTTGTAGAAAACTGCTGTGATGTTCGCTCAACCTTTGCTTCCCCAATGGTTTCTGCATACAGCCAATTCCTACAGCTCCAGAACAGCAATGGAGCAAAATCTTCACAAGCCAAACCTCACATACCCCTTACCAGTGAGACCTTCCTTCATAGGTTGGGAGCTTAATTCTGCAAAATTCCAAGGAATGTCTGTAAAGTAGATATAAAAGATTATCATAATCTTATCTAAAGTAAGGTTGTGAGGTTAGCAACGTGGAAAGAATAATTTTAAAGGTGGGGTTTCATTTAATTGTTCGCAAACAAGATAAGATGTGCAAAAAATCACTGATGCGTTGCTTTTTAAATCAGTTGATTTATTACTTCTGTTTACCACATATCTCTGGGAAAAAAATCTAAACATCACTGAAGTCCTTGAAAGAAACTGCAACCTTTTTCTGCTATTTATTTAAGTACAGTCAATTACACATACACATTGCTGGATACTTGTTGCTGGGATACCATCTTGAAAATTATTCATAGTATAAAGTAGAGCCTTTCTTTGGTTGGGACAAAAGAGAAATACACTTCATGCAGCAAAGAAAAATGTGTTGATCATCTTCGAGAAAAATATTTTAGAAGCTAAGTGCTTAAGAAGCATGAAGCTCTGAATCTCCTAGAGGTAATGGAGTAGAAGAAAATCGGTTCTTCAACTACAGCTCTTTTCCTTTGTGTTCCTGTTTATTTGAACAAGTAAAATTCTTAACTTCAACTTCAAGCTTTTCTGCCCCATTGTACTACAGGACAGATGGTGTTCCTGTAAAGCCTTGAAGAGCACTGGACTCCCAGCAACGTGCAAGACGTGAATATCAGGGAATCTTCCTCGGTAAAACCACACCAAATTATTCAGAGAATTCATGAAAGTCTCTCATGGACATTAACAGCTTAGGCTTTTTGGGTGGTTTTTATTCATGCCTCATGAAGATCCTTCTAAGGGTCTTCTCTCCAAGTTTCATAGAAAAAACATACTTCTCATTGCTTAGGAAGATCCAGGGCTTGTTGGCCATGAGTTTCACACGACGTTTTGCTGCACCTCTCAGAATCTGTGGATGACCCTAAAACACAAAATGAAATTTGCAGTCACGGGTAAGAGGATGCCAAGTCAGCGTTTATCACTCTTTTCCTGATTCAGAGCTTCAAGGTTGGGACAGTCTCTCATGTATCTTATGCGGTGACCTGGGCATAGGGCAGCCTGAGCTATGCTGCCGGGGGATAGTATCACTGCGTGGACCTGTCCGTGACAGTACAAACTTCTGCATCTGCTAGCCCTGCTCTTCAGCAAATTCCCTCTGTGTGTGCTTGCCAGGAGACCTCGTGGGACAACGTGTAGGCACTGTATTTAGTGCGAGAGGAGGAAGAGTTCTCGTTGCCTGGATAATTGCCTTCGTCCTGCTGTAGAAGAATAGCACCAGAGTGGCTCCCCAGAAGCGCTGAAAATAAACTCTTTATTTCATATATAGGGACCTTAATAAGGGATGGATTCTCTGCAGCGCTGAGCAGTTGAGCATGACTGCAGTGGGATGACCCATGGACTTCAAATCAAGCACATTTTCAAAGTGTGGATTGATTTATTTATGGATTTCTGGGTCGGACCTGACATGTGTAAGAGTCTTGCAGGACCAAACCCTGTGTGATCTGATTTTTGGCAGCATTTGTCATCCAGCAGATCTGGAAGCAGAGGAATGTTTAAATAAATGTTTAAATGACGTTTTAAAATATGCCGTGAGTTTTTAGTTTGGCATCTGATTCCCCTATGATTTTTTAAAAATCTTGGCTACTTTTGGGGAATGGGAGGGGGTACTTTTTGTTATTGTTGGGTATTTTTGTTTGGTTTGGTTTTAGTCAAAGGTGCCTTAAATAGAATTTGAAGAGCTTTATTTTAGTCGCCTGTTTGGCTGCGGAGACTGGTTTCTGCTTTCCAGTTAATTTAGAGGTTCACAATGAAGCACCAGTGAGCCTGACTGTTAACTTAAAATAAAACAACCAGCTATTGAGTCCCGTCTGTGCAAATAATCTGAATTAGCTGTTGTGCTGCTGAAGATATAACAGACTGGATACAGATGTTATAAAAGCAGGCAGGTTACCAGACAAATCATAAATCAACAGTGCTTGAAATTAGTAGAGAGTCTTAATCACAGAATACAATTGCATGCCAATATTCAGTAAAGCTGGAAATGAGGGATGCTTTCATGTGGCACAGAAAGTTTGTGATTTGTTCATTGATGTCAAAAAAGAGATTAGCGCATAAGGTGTGTGGGTGGTTCCACTGAAATGTGGATGGCTCAGACCAGGCTGAGGAAGGGGGCAGCGTATTTTAATCCTTTTCAGCAGGCAGGCTTTTGAAATCCAAATATAGTTGTCTGAGGTTGTGCCTGGGGTGGCAAATGCTTGCAGCAAGGCTTTCATCTCCCATCTAGATTTCTGTGGTTTGTAGCCCATCGATAATTATCGGTAGGAAATAATTATTAAAAGGTTCTGTACTTATGCCTGAAGACTTGTGTTTGTTATCCTCCTTGTAGATAGGTGTTTGTAGGTGCGTGTTGGGAAACAGGTATATTTTCTTAATTGGAACCAAGTGGCAAATAAAAGCCTGGATCTTGGGTTATCAGAAAAGACCCACATTTTGTTCAGCGTTGAGTACCTTCAAATCCCCTGTAAAGGAAAAAATATATTAGGTCAATGGGAGACTGTAATTTTGTGGTAATTACAGAATCAACATCTAAAATGCCCTTAGGAGAAGTGCTGGCTGAGGAGCAGTAGCCTTCTGAATAGGGATTATAGGTACAGGGAACAGAGGAGAGCGGGGTGCCGGCTATAACAAGAAAATTCACAAGCTTTATGAACCCTGACCTTCAGGAAGACACCAGTAACAGCAGTCCCACTCCCAACTGAAAGCACCGCAGCTCAAATTTATCGAAGTGTAGTAGGTACAGTTTCACACGTAGTTCTGTGTTGCCGATGGCTGTCACTGAAAGGAGCTATTTCCATCCTTCAGCTTCAGGTTACAAACTTCTCCATCCACCCTTGCACTGGATTCAGCAGTTGTGCTGTTGGCAAGTTACCTGGCTCGGTGAGCTGATCCCACGGTAAAGTGCGCAGGGTTGTTTTGGCCAGGTGAGTTTTGGACCAGTTCACCCTGCAGCCGCTCTCACAGTCTGCCAAAAAAAGGAAGGCACAAGGGTCTAACGGCTGGTGACCTTAGCCCATTGGAGCCTGGAGATGGGTACCCAGGTGGAGCAGGGAAGCAGCCCAGCTCGGTCCGAGCATGAACTGGGTCCGGTTCAGTCTGTGTTTGCGGACAGAAACGCTAAGTGATGGTCGCGGTACAAAACTCTTTCGGGCCTCTGCAGGTTTCATTGATGAAAGGAGAGATAAAAGTGATGCCTGTGGCATTCGCTTATTTATTTATTTTAACCTAAAGCAGGAAAAATATTGAAAAGTTTCCTTCCATCTAACAAAGGCTTGAAATGATGCTTCCGGTTCCCTTGGCAATGGCATTAAAGAGGCAGAATAAATAAAAGCAACGATTTCCTCTATCAGCAGCTTGCATCTGAGACGACCGGGTTCAACGGTGTTTAAAAGCAAATGGCTTTGTGTCCAAGTTACAATTTTCCTCCTCCGCTTCATCGGCTTCAGGCATTACTTTGGAGCCGTGGAGAGGGTGTCGTGTAGACCCATGGTGCTCCCGGAGACTACACGTCATAGCTTTTGATAAAGTTAGCTTGCGTGGAGGAAACTCAAAAATTAGATTTTCAGTATTTGCATTTCACTTTTTTGGTATTTTCCTTTTTCTTGTTCTTTTATAAGGTTTCCTCTCCACAAAACACAAGCTTCTGTGCCATTTTCCTTTCTCCGTGCACTGATGCAAAGGCAGAAGCCAGTGAGCACACCATCGCTGTTCTGTGCTGAAGAAAGCTTTGCATGTTCCTTGGGGTCCTCATTTCTTCCCAGCTCTGCCAAAGAAGCCGTCCTTGCTGTCTTGTGCAAAAACTCTGGAGCTCGAAGGCAGCACGTGCAAATGGGAGGAGGGCTCTTGAACTTCATGCAGAGGACTGTTTTCCTTATCCAGTCCAGTAATTCCTTCCAGTTAAAACCAATAATTCTATTTTTCCAGAGAAAAGCCAGCAGGTATAACGGGGATGATGAAAGTGTCATCTAGAAGCAGGATTAAATGTAAATTGTTCTAAATTTTAGAAAATGTAAGAAAAAAATACTGGTATCTCTCCTACAGGAGAGCAATTTTATCAATTTCTGCAAAAGAAATCTGATTGTCAAATGCATTACACTGAGCGTTTAGGACAAAGATGTATACACTACAAGGCTACACTGCGTGAGCCTTGCCCAGAATTGCGGTATCTTGAACGTGTATCTTCAGGAAGGAAAGGGAAACATTGCTGCTGTCAGAGAACAAGAGTATTAATAATGACTCAGTGACCCAGTTCATTCCCCAGTTCTTTGAAAGCTTTGGAAAGATGAGTAACGTGCTCGTCCTCCGTAACGCTGGCATTTTGCTCGCTGAAGCACGTGGGCTCAGCATCACTGGTCAGCCGCCCCGCTGGGATTGAGCTCAGAGGCTTCATCAGGATTGATACACCTATTTATGCTATAGATAACGGGGTTAGATGGGGAGATGTCCTTTCTTCTTTACAGGTGCTGAGAGAAAGAGATAACTTTGCCTTGTGGAAACTAAGATGATGAATGTATTTATATTTTTTTTTTTAAAGATGTACTCTTCAAGCTGCTCTGTTGTTCGGGGAAATTTATTAGTCTGCAAAATCCAGGCTCCTCTAGGTTGTGGGAAGCAAATCAAAAGAAGTGCAGCAGTGAGCGATCTGTTTACAAAGAGTGTATAAAAGTGCTGTATCGTTCTTTCACTATTTTTTCCCCGTTTTGCAGAATGATTCAATCCCTCAAGATGACTTCACGCCAGACGTGTACAGGGTGTTCTTAAACAACCTCTGCCCTCGGCCTGAGATCGACCACATCTTTTCAGAGTTGTAAGAAAAGACGCTCATTTATTTTTTTTTTATTATTTTTTTTTTTTTTCCCCTTCACTGATTTTCTGGGCTAGGGATGGCAAAGTAGGTTATTTAGACTACAGCACCATGCAGCAATTGCCAAGAACAGATTTCAATGTCAAGCAGGGCTGTTATTTAACCTCGAATCAAGGGTTCCTTCTCTCCCAGGCTTTTGTGTCCTGTTCTAATGGCCGGAGTTTTAAAGGAATTTGTTCCTAGGGGGGCAGAACTGCCGGGTCTTGTTTTTCTGTATGGATTAGGATAGTTTAGGTTTCCATGAAAGTAAAGGAAGAAGAGTAATAAGCAGTAACAGCATGCAATAGGCATGAGAATATGTCTAATCACCCCCAAATGCTTAATTAGGAGTTGCAAAAAATGCAGTAACTTTTAAGATTTGTGCATCATGAATTCACACCGTGAAATTAAATTAGCAGCCAGCTACAACTGATTTCATACATTCAGTTACGAGCTATATAACTCGTGTTGCTTCTACCCCTTCCAGCAACTCATTGTACTTCCCAGTTTCAGCAGAGCCTGATCAATGGAGTCAGAACATGAAGCAATATGAAAGCAAAGTAATTTCCAAAATACATCCGAAGACCACCAAAGCAATTAGCGAACGTATCTTTGCAACATGGGTGTGCTCACGTACGCCTTTTGCGCTTATTTTCTCTAAGGTTGAGGTTTCAAAGGAACGCAGCCTTGGCCTAGTTTGCTCCCACTGAACCCGGGGGTAGACTTTCCATTGCTCTCTCGCAGAGCAGAAGTAGGCCAGTCCCAAGTGCTGCAGACAACCCTAAGCACGTCAGCTGGCTTGGAGGCTTCCTGGGTCTCCATTCTGGGTACAAATTGTACCCAAACTCTGCTCTTTTTACTAACTCTCTAAATAGGCATCTTGTTGCTTGCTTTGCAAAGTGCCTAGCGTTTTTTAGCAGGTTTATAAAAAAAAAAAAACCAAAACAAGCAAATACTGGAATAATGAAGTCAGGGCTGCTGTTATTCAGCAGTAAAACCAAATAGTTGGGCCAGGAATGCCAGCAGAGTGTTTGTGGCAAGCTCAGGATTGAATTCCACGTCGTTGTCTCTTACTTTTTCAGATTGCTTAGTTCCAGGAATTCAGAGGAATGAAAAGCTTTTAGCATTGCTCTGCCTCTTCCTATTGATGTCAATAATGCTGAATGCTTTTAAAAGTCTTACACCTAGATGTTTGATGAAGAATGTTTGTCGTTACATGCTGGCAAAGTAAATTAGTCCAGAGACAACAGTGGGACAGTTTTTGTTGTACGATAGTTTGAATCTTGTTTCGGTTTCCCAGGAAAGTTACAGAACATTGAACAAGATTTCAAGGAAATGTATTCTAATGGCTTTGCTGTTGCTTTAATTTTTCCCTAGTGGTGCCAAGAGCAAACCATACCTTACTGTTGATCAAATGATGGAATTTATAAATTTTAAGCAACGTGACCCACGATTAAATGAAATCCTTTATCCACCATTAAAGCAAGAACAGGTTCAACAACTGATTGAGAAGTATGAACCCAACAGTAACCTAGCAAAGAAAGGTCAGTGGTTTTTTATATTCTCGCTGTACTGTTTCTGATTTGAAACAATGACTCGATTATCCTACAGTGCATGCTAAAGCAAAATTTGGTTCAGAATCAAATTGCATTTCCAACTATCTGCTTTTGGATCGTACAGGCCTGTGAGACATCGTGTGGTTCATTTTTAAATGTATTTGGTTGGGATCAATCTAGGAAGGATGGGGCTGGTTTCAGTATTTAGTTTTCGGTATGTGTAATTGATAGTTTAGAACAGTTGCTGTGGTATGCAAACTTCAGCAGAAACCTTACTATCGCAATGACTGTTTACCAGCATCGGAAATGCAAAATTTAAAGAAACAATTGGTGGCATTGAAACTAAGAAGATGATAATTCTATCATTTAATAATAGTAATAAGTCCAGCCCTCTGCTTTCTGATGAAGTGGTACACAAAGTAAGATGTGAGAGTAGCTGAGTGTGTTTCGTGCTATAATCACAGAAAATTACCTTTTGAAAATCTCAAGTGTCGTCAGGGCTTAACTGGGCATTTTGTCAAAAGCAGCGAGAGAACTCCTGCTCAAATCTCTGCACGTTTTTGCTACCACCACAAGTCTTAAAATAGCCTTGAATTTGTGTCTGCATCCTGTTTTATTCCAACCCACATATCCTAATGATTACCCCAGCTTTTAATGAGTTTGTACCTTAGAAATTTTAGGGGCATGGGAATATCCTGGAAAACAGATCTGATATGAAAAAAAATGGTTTGGTCCAGAGATTTTGGGTCCAGAGGAAACAAAAAGACATCTTTCCCCAAAGTCTAGAGGTTAACTGAAGGCACTCCTGCCCCTCTCTCTGGAAGCCTTCTGACCTAGATGCCTTCCTGAAGGAAACCTGTGGCTTTCGATGCCACAATCAATGTTGTCTCAAGGCAAAACACTTGTAATTTTTCTCATAAGGCTTCTTGTTTTTCTGGTCCAAGCAAACTCAGTGTTTCCGGGAGGTTTTGATGGAGGGTTAAATCCCACTTCTTTGTCATGTTTATGCAAACTGTGTTTTGACGTCAGTGAGAATAGTAGCATGAGGAGATGAAAACACGTTGTGACCTCCTCTCTCATCCGTGCAAATATTAGAATATTGCTTTGTGCTTACCTTATTTCGCATCAGCTACAGGAAAGTCTGGTACCTAAAAGATCATTCTTACTACCCAAATATTGGCACTTCATATAAAGCAAATAAAGGATTTATTAGAAGGAGATGTGCTAGTGTGCTAGCAGAACACCAAAGTCAAAATGAAATCACCTTCTGACTAGCAATAAGGAGGAAGCGTGAAACAAACCTCAGAAAGAAGGGTGCTGTGACGGTGTTTGCTGGCACCCTCCAAGTAGGATTTGTGGGACGCCTCCAGCTTACCCTAATTTACATTGGTGCACATACTTCTGCAGGCACTTGCTCTTCTGTAGGTGCCTCTCTTCATGGGTATGATTTATATCGCTGTTACAGAATCAGTTCGAACAGAAAATGCTGACTTTAAGAAGGGAAAGGCAGGTCATTGAGAGTTAATTTCTTTTGTGTGGGTTTTGTTTTTTTTTTTTTCTCTTCAAACTTGTACACTGAGGTCCACCAAACTGACAGAGCTGGCACAACCTCCGGGCCACCTCTGTGCTGCAGACACCACCTCTGATATAGCACCTTCTCTGGCAGCTGCGCTGCAGCCACTGGCACGTGCTGCTAACCATGCTCCAGTGCAAATCCCGAGCTTACTGTGTGAAAATTACAGGAATTGGCTAATCAGGAATGACATGGGGACACAATATTTTCTGTACATCTGCTCTGAGTTGGGACTGCAATTCACTGTATATTAAATGAAGTGTAGGTGTGTGCTCAATCCTACACTCGTAGAATAATTGCAAACAAATGCTGCGTGTCTGTAAAATGTCACCAAAATATTACAGTGCATATTCAAAATAATGATTTAACCTTTTAATATGGTGTTCTGTAAAAGGGATTGTTGGTCAGACTTTCTCCTGTTGGAAGGGACTGTTCAGAGGCTGAGTTGCAGGGATGGCAGACCAAAGTGACACACTTCAGCGACGCTTGCCTTGCCACTGAAACTATGCTCACTTGGGCCACTGAGCAGAGATGTTATTTTCAGTAGATCTGTGGACATTCGAACCACAGTTAGATGTGTTTCACTGTTATACACTCATGAACTTGTTGGCCTTAACTTCCCACCTCTGCTGCTCAGATATTCTGCTCAGATATTCAGATAACTGTGGTGGCATTGCTTATGTCCCCTTATTTGCCAGGGCCAAAGTCGGTGGAGAGGTAGGGATGGAAGTAGGATGTTTGGAATGGCCCCAGTGCTGTCAGTAAGAGCAGGCAGAAACTTTAGGGCACCCAGACCAGCAGCTAAAATAGGTAAGAAGGTAGCAGAAGCCTTCATCCAACATAGTTCTCGAAGAAAATGGGACACAACAGCTCCGTGAAGAGAGATGGGCTTAGGGTCATTGTCCACATGCTCCTTTATGCTTCTGCGTTTCAAAGTGAGCTGGAAGTGAGCTGGTCCCAACTAAACAACTCTTCAGGATTAATGGGGTACACCAAAAAAACAGAAGAGCAGCATAGGGAAGAGAGGAGTAGTGTAACAAGGCACATGAGGCAGAGGTAATGATGTGAGAGAATTACATGAGAAACAGCAGGATGGGAAACGGGTGGCCTAAGGTGGCCACCTTACAGGTGGCCTAAGGATGACTTCATCACTGTTGTACCAGAGCAATGCAATTAAATAATTGGACTTTTGGAGCAGTTTTGCAGAGTTTTGGTTCAAGAAGCAAGCCAGAAGATCTGACAACATGGTATATGTATTTGTTCTTTCTTGGAAATGAGAAGTTACTCCTTTGAAGTAAATCACAGATACGGGTCCAGAACAGAAGAAAATACCATAAAGAAATTTAAAAGTTGTGATTAACTGCTTCTTGTGAGTAATGAGTGATTTGAAGTACTTTGGTGGTAGAGACTTTAAAGGCTTGTTTGCAAGAATTAGGTGATATAACTTGCCAGCCTTCATGCTGGTTAAATCACTTTCCTCAGGTTGTTCTAGAGTTCGAACGTTTGCAGCTGCTGAGTGTGAGTGTGTTTGTATGCACATGCCTGCACACTGGTATATCGGTTTGTTTCCATAAGCTGCCTCTCTGACTGGCTTCGTTCATTATCTTGTTTCGTTATTGTAACATCAGACTGCAGAGAGTTTAGGGACAAACATCCACACAAATGGTGAAGGTCTGTCCACTTTCATGTTCGTTTCTGTAGTATTTCTATATTAAACAATCTATCTGACGTTCAGGTGTCCTACTGAAATAAAGGGATTCATTTTCAGCATCCTCATGAAATAAGCCAAGCTCTTCTGTTTCATTCGAACTTTAAAGCCTGCGTAGTCCATGTTTAAACTGCCAGAGAAATGACTTTTACAAAAGCCTGAGACAAAGTTAGTGGCAAATGTCCTTATTTTTCAGGTATTCTATAAGGCCACAAGGCCTACATTTGTAATCATCTTTCACAAAGTTAGACAAAATATATATCGTTTTTCTTTTTTTTCCTGTGCACAGTAGCACACGTCAAGATACAAACTTAAACTGAATACTTGCAGTTCACAACGAGTAAAAGCGGCTGTGCTGTGGGAGTAAGATTTCAGGTTTGCAACATGCAGAATGTCCTGGCCTCAATGTAGTAAGTCACTTAAGCATATGCTTAACTTTATGGGTGGTGTGGGAAGAGAAGACAGTTATATGAAAATCTATTACGCTCCATTTCCTTGAACATCGTATTAATTCTCTATGGAAGCTCAATTCCCATGATTACCTATTTCCCAATGTTGTAAAGTGAAATTTCTTAGCAAATAAAATTTTATGCATTGAAAAGTTCTTTTAAATAGAGTTAGGGATTTTTTCCTTGAAAACTTAAATCCAAATTCATAAAATAGAAACTATATGCCTTTGTACAGCAGCCTGACTCCTTGCTCCCACTACCCTGTTTGGACAGTTGTAGACCTTCACTCATCTGATGATTGTATCTTCTTCTGATTTCCCACCTAACTGTATTCGTGATCTGTGCACATCCAGTGTACACCAGTATTCTCTTTTAACTTAATTATTCTTCTCTCATAGCTAATTAAATTAATTTCTGAAGAATGGCTGTACTGTCTCTCAACTTTCACAGCACTAGTCAAATGCTTTTGACATCTCATAATTCTCCATTCCTCTGATGGCCATTATAGCCCTTTTTCTGTACCTGTTGCAGCTAAATTACAGTATTTTGAACACAGTAAGCAAGAACTGTACATAATATTTTAAACTTTTTCAATGTGGCTCTTCAGCTACCTGGTAAAATGAAATACCAATGTGCTTACTGGATAAGGGCCTTAGGTTGCACAGGTTTGAGTAAAAAGGCTGCCCGTGTTCCTGCTCGTCGCTAACGTATTTTTAGGTATTGTATTGCTGGGATGCGATTGAGCTTTTGCAACATCAGCAGATACATGGGCTTGACATCTACGTAGGTCAAGGATCTGGAATAGTGTTTTACTGTGGTTGAAGCAAGCTGTTGTGATTAATGCTTTGTGTCGTACAGTGAAGGAGATTAATGCGCTATGTATAGGACGTTTCCTTATCAGGTGGAAGCAGAAGGAAGTTCCTGGTACTGCTGAGCAGTCTCTCGCTGTCAGCAAAACCGTGCTGGGGGACTGTTAGGGCTGGTTAAGTAGCATCTTGTAGTTTGGTATTTTCAGGCTATAAAGCATTTGCATTGGGTGGCTGGCAGAACTGCTAAAATGTATTCCCTATCAAGTTAGCAGGTTGATAATGGGATGTGTGTTAATAAATCAGTTGCCAAGTGGTTGATTGGGAATTTCCTTATTTGCTTTTCTTTCTAAGAAGGCTTGTATAAAAGTAAGTTGTTCAGGATCTATGGGTGGAAGATGGAACATCGATGCTGAGTTTCAGGTGTCTCTGCTTGCAGTGTCCACGCTCCCGGGAACGATAGTCCTAGTTTCTAGAATTATGTGAAATTTACCATATAAATTTGGTGCAAATTCTGAAAAAATGAGCTGGGTTCTTCCTGACTTAATGATGCAATTCATTTCTAAAAGTTTATAAGTTCAAAAGGACCCCGGAGCTTTGAGAGCTCAAATCCCATTGTCTCAGTTTAAACCTTTCCTTCCGAAACCAGTAAGTGTTTTGAAAACCACTGGGTAGCAGTCTTGGCTCTAGGGGCATCCTGTGCCTAAGACTGTAAGCATGCGAGAAGAGCCATACCCATGTACCAG
>VYZW01052707.1:32994-52896 GCA_013401315.1 Balaeniceps rex
CAGCAGCAACAAGATGAGACCAGAAACACGGGGGTAGACTGGTCCTTGGAATAATTCGAAAGCAGATCATGCCCTGGATTTCTTTTCTTAGTTTTGTGGCTAACCTTAAGCCTCTGTTTGAAATACAAGAGCCAAGTGTGCACTGTACCGGAAGCAAAAATGTGGTTTGTAATGATTTGTATTTGGAGAGACTGTGTCAGCAGGAGAGTCAGCTGAGCCAAACACATCTGCATTTGGTACCTTGTCTCAGATTACTGAACTTAAGCTCTTACTGAAATAGTACATCTCCAGTCCTCGTGGCTACAGAAACACCCTACCATTTTGAAGCTTCTTTTAGAAGCTCAGCCCTACTTTGAACTCATATGTCTTTTATCTTGTGCTTGGCATAGTGCTGCAGGTGTTGAGCGAGCAGGGGTTTGTTTACATCCTCAAGTTGATGAGCTGGCAAGCTCCCAGGGACCCACAAGCATTTCTACATCCAGAACAATATGCCGGTCCTGCTGGCACACTAGAGGGGTTGGGAAAGCAGGAACTTGTCGAGTTACGTATGTCACATTAAGCAGCAGGAGAAGGATTGTTGTGTCAAAAGCAGCCTAGGCTTTTGCCAGCCCTCAAAACTGCATGAGAACGGTTTTACATGAGGATATTATCTATGTCTGCACTTGCACAGGAAACTGCATAATGCACGAGGACTGCCGCAGGCCCTGATGAGAGAAATATGCTAGGTTCTCTAGATCTAGTCAAAGAGGATTATGAAGAGCTTGTGATAACACAGTAAGTCTCCAAGTAGATGAGCCTCTGAGAATTACAGTCTATCCTATCAACCAGTTCAACTGATGGGCTGGAATTCCTATTTCACGGCAAATTTACAAACACCATCTCCCAGGAATGGGGAGATTGAAGATCTCATAAACTGAAGAAGGAAACATTTTGATTGATGATTATTGACAATATCTAAGAACCATAGAAGAGATGATTCACTTCCTTACCCCTGTAGATTTTGTGAATTTTCAATAGGTCCTTTGCCAGCAGTATGCCACCTGCCTGAAGACAGCATCCAAGAAAAAGAGTTTGGGATGGTGGAAGTGACTTCTTTTGTCTGTTAGAGCTGACAGATGTTGTCCACAAAGGAGCCCTGTTTCTTATGGGCAAAGTAACAGTTACATTTTTATGCGCTTTTCCTTAAACTGCCATCCAGGAACATTTACGTCTTTGATCCAATGTAATAGAACTTGAAAGGTATGGGATCATGTAGCTGTAGCTAATAAGGAAATATTGTGAAATAACTCAGAGCTTGCCACTTCTTTCTTTTTTTTTTTTTTTCCTCCCTTGTAACCATTTTGGAGCAATCAGGTGGAGCCAGGGATGTAGAAAAAGATCAAGCTGCCACGCAAACACTTCACATGGTTCATGTAATGAAGCTGATCACAGCTTGGGAAATTCAATAGAATCTCTCAGCATCCCTATTAAATATACTACTCTTCTAGTTGGAAATTATTTCTCCTTCCTACCAAGTTTTAGTGAAAAAAAAATCAGATTTGGCTGACCTCACTTGGCTGTCAATCTGGTGGTGGTTCTTTGATCTCTGCATGAATTTCACTACCAAGCAGGTTGTATGGAGTAGCTGTTTGAGGTGTCCTGTGGAACCTCTTGCTTATGGGTTGCTTCACGCTTTGCTGCAGGTGAAACGCTGAGCGCTGGGGACATTTTTTGAGTCCCTTATATGGGCTGCTTCTTCCTTTCTGCAATAAAGGATGAGGTTTGGAGGCAGCAGGTAGGACAATTGCTGACAAACTCCCTGCCAAGCAACTGGCAGATGAAGTTCAGCTTCCACATTAAAAGTGAAGGGCAGAAGGGGATTGCGGGCATGCCACAAAAGGACTGTTGGCACATGCACCTGAAGTGCAAGCAGAGCTTAAATCTACAGTGCAGAAAAGTAGTGTGGGGATAAAGCCAGAACCTGATTCGAATAGGTCTGTCTGAGTTTGGACTAAATTTGTCTTGTGGAATGATGGCATGGGAGCTTCATAGTGTGAATGACAGTTTGTGTGGGCAAGCGGGCAGTCCTGACTGAGAGGGTACTTTGCCGTGCATTTCATACCTAGAAGGTAATGCGTAAAATGTTCAAAAGACGTGGAAGAGTCAAGGTCCCTTTCTTCTAGAAGCTTCCTTCCTGTTTGGAGGATGGATTTTGGAAGGTATGTAGATGCATGAATTTGGAGAGAGGCATCGAAAGGCATTTCCAGACTTTCCAGTTTTTAATTCAGATACGTTTTTAGAATTACATAAAAGTTTATATAATTTATAATTTATAGACAAGTGTTCAGCTACACATTTATAATTTTGAGGTATTGGGAATGTCTGTGATTAAGGATACATTAGATGCTTTCGTATTTCTCCTCAGTACTTGCTCTTTTATTTTACAGGCCTGTTCCATTGCAGAATGAAAACATTAAAATCAATCTGTTATTTATTTGGCTTGCACAAAACTTTAGCCAGTCTCTTATGTGTACTTTAACAATCAAATATCCTGCAGCTGACATTCATCACAAATTTCTTCAATCTAGTGAGTCCAGAGAAGAAAAAAAAAACGTGTGTTAATCATCAAACACAGCATATGAGCATCTTCCGTTCTGTGTAGGAGCTCTGGGTGGTTTTGACGAACTCTGCAAGTCATCCAGCTGTGGCACATTAAGCGGTTGCTTCTTGGCGAGATGTGCTGAGGCAGCACTCGTCCTGTGAACAGAAGGGGATTTGCATTAAGTTGAAAACGGAACAATTGATTAGAACATCCTTAATTTTCGCTTTCACGTTGAACTGGCTGTCAGTGCCCAGGCGCTGGCAGCAGGGGGCTGTGGGGCTTCTGTGAGGAGAGGCCGGGGCTCTCCTCAGAACCGGTTCCAGCCGGTTCTGGCCAGCTCCAGCAGCCCCACCACAGGGCACAGCCCGGCCCCTCAGCCGTGATGGCGGCACCTCAGGGGAAGCAGGTTTAAGAACGGGGAAAATGCTGCCGGCAGCGAGGAGAAAAAGTGCGAGGAGCAGCCCTGCGAGCCCTGAGGGGAGAGGAGGAGGAGGAGGAGCTGCAGGCCCCGGGCAGCCATTGCCCTGTAGAGCAGAAGGCATTCCAGTGGCACTGTGGAAAAGAGTTAAGTGTTGGGCATTTAAATAGGCCAGACGCCACAGGAAAAAGGAGGCATTTTTATGTTTGTGCTGTTCAAGTGTTTTAATAAAGTACTACTGAGGGACCCCATAGGGAAATTCTAATTAATCAGCTAAATTAGAGAAGAGATAGTTAAGGGGGGGGGGGGGAATTTCTTGTGCTGGTAAACTCCAAACCCCGCAGAGGAAAGCATCTTCACTGAGTACTGTAGCTGTTGACACAGCTTCTGTTATAGTTAACGTTTGTGTTTGCTCTTCTCGATCTGGCTTTGCCAACATAGCTAAAAGAGACTCATCTGGAGTCTCATCTTTCTTTGCATTGCACTTAAGATTATTTAGTAAGGTCTTGAACCAAATGTTATTGAAGTTGATGGTAGCATTTCAACAAACGCTAGTGAGCTTTGGGTCTGCCTCTGTCCTAATAAGTGACATTGGATCAAATGTAACATGACAGTGGTGAGCAAAAAAGAAACCAGTTAACTCCACAATTTTAAGTATGTAAAGCACACTGGTTATTTTGAAAGTTTCATCAAAGACCTAGAGTTCAGATGATTTTAAGGCAATTACGCACAAGCAAAAAAGAAAAAAAAAGTGAATGTCTTGTCCCTATGGTTTTGCCCAGGGTATTTCTTTTCCCTCTAACTTTTTATATCTAATCATATCATTAAATCTTCCTAATATATATCTGAAGATGAAAGGTGACAGCTGTAATGAAAAGAACTGATCACAAATTATTTTTTCTTGGCAATGTCTGCGGTAAATTTGTAATATGCTTAAGAAAACAGAACAAATCTTACCAATCAATTGAGGCCATTTCATTTTGGATGACTGTCCACCAAGGATCATCCTCACTGCAATTGGCCTCAGAATATCATTGACGTTGATCACAAACAATCTACTCTTTAATATCCAGGATACAAAGTCCCTTGACATCTGCCATCTCCGTTCCACAAGTCAAACTCTCACTGGTGCAATATTGGCTGTAATTGAACTTGCAAATTGCTTCACTTTCTGAAATGCTGACTGCTTAATTATGATGGGGAAAATAGCATTCTACAGCCATAAGCTCAGATAACTGTGTAACTCAGAAACTATGTAATTATATGTGTGAATAATACTTGCTGAGATTTATGTTAATACCAGCGGCAATACACAGAAGGACCACTCTGCAGACCTTGTCTTGCTTCGGTGTGGAAGGGAGCAAAGAAGCAGAATGAACCACAAAATAGGGAGAAGGGAGGAAATGCAGGCCTGGGCCTTGCTTCCTTTCATCCCAAAAGTGTTCAAGTGAGTAAGGCACCCAAACAGGCTTCGAGAGACTGTGCAGTTCCACTCCCAGCTTAACCCACAGGTTTTCCATGGGGTATTGTCCACTCAGTTAATTTGTCGTCAGCTTCAGGTCTCCATCTGAAAAACAAGGTCTGCAAGGAACCTGTTTTTCAGGCATACGCTGAGGATTAAATGTAGCGATAGCTTTGAGATGCTTGAATACTATGTCTACATGAATTGACCTGAGTATCTGTATAACAAAATGGAAGCCTGCCTTTCTGAACACTGTGTGTTTATGATGCCACAGGTTTTTTGAGGAATTGTGTGCATGAAAATAACTATGTTTTATTTTAGCCTGGAGCAGGAATGACAAAGCAACTTTAAACCTAGTCTGGCTGAAAGGAGTACATTCAAAACAACACAGAGATACTGAAGATGACTCTGGATGAGCTATCTCAAATATCAGAAGTTGCAAATCACTATAACGTGACATGGCTTTGCTGGTTCCCCATGTAGCAGCTATCCCATTCAGCTCTTACCCGTTTTTTTCCTGTATGATGTTGCTTGCGTGATGTGAACGTACACACCAGAGACCATATCTATATCACAGTGAACTGGGTGCAGAGTGTTTCTCTTCAGTGGATTTTAGATCAAGCTAACTCCATGATAGTGCCTGATACCATTTACATTCATAATGTCTCTCTGGTAGATTCATGCAGCAGATAGGTTGTTCATAAATCTTTAGTTTCATGAAAAACCTCAGTGGTGTTTTTTTCCCTGATTTTCGCCATCTTATATTTTTTTCTTGTGAAAAGGAAAGTACATAGGCCTCTGTCTCTGGATGATTAATTACTCTATAACAAAGCAGCTGTGGAGCCTGACAAGATTGCACTCAGATTACAGTCTTAAAATAGTGGATGGACTTGATGTTTTTCCTTCCAACCATCTTACAATTGTTGTCATAAGAATGAACGATAATTGCATTGCTCTGTATTGTCACTACATTTCTTGTCATATGAATAAGTTCATTCAGTGCCACCATCTTGGGCTGTTATGAAAATGAGGCATCTAAACTTAAGACGGTTACATCTTTTCCTCTCTGATCAAGAGCCAAATCCCAGGGTCCAAGCACAGATTTTTAAGTAAACGCTTTACATACTATATTTGTATCATGTGGTTACAAGTTTTACAAAAATCCTGCAGGGTTGCCCATTGATTTTTCATATACTAGAAGAACATGTGTAAGTTTATATGTTTTAGGCTAAAAAGGGATTGACCCTAAAAGGAGAGAGTAGCAGAGTTGGGAGTAGAGCTGAAGTCTTCCATTTTTCAATGCCATAGTCAGTTGACTAAGTTTTTTTTCAGTAAAGATACTATGCAGAATACTTCAGGTTGGGGACAAGAGAAGAAATTCTTATTGTTGGCAGTCACCAGGCACGTAGCTACTTCAACGTTCTTCAGAGATAAAAAAGATCTGTTTTACTGTAGGCAGTAACTGAATTAACTAATGCTAAGTGGTTGAGTAAATCTACAGATGAAATCTAGACAAAATAACCAAAACATCAGGCAAAGCAAAATGTCTCAAATTTGTTTGGTTAAGCATTACTCTTCAAATGTAGACTACTGGATTTTTTTTTTTTTTTAGTCTAAATGTACAAATCGACACTAACCCTAAAATCAACTTTATGCATAAGGTTTGACGGAGAAATTCATCCTGATGTAATAAGCACAGCTCCACTGAGATCAATGGTGATATTTAAGCTGAGGATAGGACTCAGCTTTCCAATTTGCCAGCAGCGTATGAAATGATAATTTATGCTGGCACTCCAGTGAGATATGAATTGGAAGACCAGTATAAAAATCAGAAAGCAAAGCTTAGTTCCTACTTGAAAAGTGGTTCATTCAGTTTGCTTTGCAATTTGGTTGCACTCATATACACACACTGAACCATATTCAAAAGAGGTCAAGGTTACCTGTTTCTTTGTGTGGCTCTCTGTTTGCTGGTTTCTTGGTTTTCTCTGGAAAGCGTGCTTGCTTTTGTCCCTAGAAGACCCCTTTCCTTGATGGGCTTCGATTTATTTTCTCTGTTCTTATAGCCCTCTGTAACTCTGCTTCCCCTGTGCCCTTGATTATCTGTAGACACTGATTATGAAATTATTTATCATTGGTACAGGTAAAGGGATGTGTATTACCTGCCACTTACATGGCTGAAAATGAGGTAATAGTAACAAAAGAATATATGAATAACTAGATGAAGGCCAGTCTGAATAATTATATGATCTTTCACACACACCTTTGTGTAAGCATATATTGAACATAATGTCTGTATGTCGCAAAATCTGTGCTTGAAATTAATTGGTGCTTTCCCTGGATCTGTGTTTCTCTCAGGACAGATATCAGTGGATGGATTTATGCGATATCTGAGCGGAGAAGAAAACGGCGTTGTTCCACCTGAGAAACTGGATTTAAATGAAGATATGTCTCAACCGCTGTCACACTATTTCATCAATTCCTCACACAACACCTACCTCACAGGTACAGTGTTGGAGAGATCCAATTTCTTATCTTACAAAAATTCATAGTATGTTTGCAGTGATACCATGAAATATACAAAAAGCATCAGCAGTAAGTGATGATGGAGCTTAGTCTTCAGGGAAGCAAGGGTAGCACTTGATTGTTGTTCTAGCTGCTACCCACATACATCAAATATGCTTTTATTAACAGGTGAGCAGCAGTTGCATTGTTCAGCTAAGGTCTGGTCTGAAGTCCAGTGAAGTCCCTGGAAAGTTTCCCTCAACTTAGATAGGATTCCAGATTAAGGTCCTTATTTGGGGAGGAGAGGGAACGATGTACTTTTTATGGCAACCAAGGATAGCCAAACAAGTATGTGAAGCAGAATATGGGAAACGTCTCTGTAGCTAATAAATTTGCCCCTAGGCATTAAATCTGACAGTTTGTTGAGCTCCATGAAATTTGCTTTGATTCGGAGATTAGAGAGGTCCCAACACGGCACATAGCTTTCTGACAGTCCATTCATATCTGCAAGGAATGGAAATCTGGTCTCTGACTATATCTAATATCTGAGCTGAAATTTTTAGGTGCTATCATGTTTTTAAAAAGGCTGAGCACCCAGAAACTCCTGTTAATTTGCATTAGAGTTAATGAGTCTGAACTGTGGTGTTTGCACAGCAAAGTCAACAATGCTTTAAGATTCCAAAAGAAATAAGACAGTTTAGGAACCCAACTTTTGGCACTGGTTTTCTAGTCTAAGATGATGTTAATTTGTGAGAAAATAATTGTAAATTCACAATTTTAGTTTAGTTTATGTAAGAACAAACATTTTTGGCAAGCAGATGTGCACAGGGTGTTCTCTTCTATTTGATTTGATGTTTGCTTTGTCTTGTCATGTTTGCTAACATCTTAGCATTATGTAAAAAAAAAATAGCACTACAATGCTTGCTAAAAACGTGGCTCATGGATAATGTAGGCTTTTCAACATTATTAACAGACTTGCCTTGACTGACCGAGTTCTTCAGAATGCCAGTACACCAAAACATAAACAAAACTGTGCAGTGGTGATGCCCAGTTTAGACAGCCCATGTGGTAGTTACTTTTGTCTGTTTTGTGTTTGTTATAGCACTTTCTACAGCACCTTCTAGTGCTTTCATAAAGTGAATGAACTGTCGTTGTTTCCATTAGACACCATTTTTCAGAGGTTTTTATCTTGGCTGTAAAATGTGTTTTGTGCTAAAACTTGTCATATAAGTATTCAGCTTGACAGCTATTTTGTTTCTCTGAATTAAAAGAAATGAAAATCAGTTTGGCCACTTTTAAGTTATGATTCCAATATGCGTAAATTTATGCTCTTTGGAAGAGTGCAGACATGTCCAAAGCAAAAGCAATTTTTAATTAAGATATTTTGCAGGCCTCTTACGTCCAGTATGGACTTTGTTCTGTCAGTGAGGATTAGTACCCACTTAAGCCAAATGCTGCAGCTTTATACAGATTTTCTGGAAGAAAACATAAAAGCTGTTGTGCAAATGTGGGAAGCACAGGCCCACAGGGAGGACAGACGGTGCAGTTTAAAGTTGGTCTAAAGAGATAAAATACTGCTCTCCCCTCTACCAGCATGAATTTATAGCCAGTACCATATCACAGATCTTTATCAGGGTTGATCAGGACAAAGTCATGTTCTAAAGGTCTAGAAGCACAGAAGCCAAAGAACAAAGAATTAAGAATGGAAATTTATGATTAGTCCAATCCATTCTAAATTTTGAACTGCACAAGAAAGTTTACCTTGAAACTTTCCAAATTCGCTTTGACTTGTATGTGAAAGTCTGCAAATCATCTCAGATTGCATCTACAGATTTCTTTGCCTGCATTTCTAAATAATTTCAGAAACTACATTTGGAAGTATGATCCTCTGTCTTAATTTAACATAATATTCCTGGCTTAGTAAATTGGGAGGAGTAAATCGGAGTAAACTCGGGGGATAGTTCAAAATAAGTTTTAGTCTCTTCCAAATTCCATTTCTGAGTGTGTATTTTCACATTTAGAGGCACAAAACACATGTCCTTCCCTTTTAGTGGGTTCATTATGTTCAGTAAATTTGTGGCAGCTGGCTGACAATGGGATTAATGATGTGATTTTTATCTGTGTATTAGAAAAACTGACAGCCTTAGATTTTGCTTTGAGGCTAGACCAGATACAGCAATCACATTGCCATTTGCTTTCTTCCAACAAGGACTTAGTAGCTGAAACCTGTAAAATTAGTGGTGGCAGACTATTCTTTTTCCCAAGAAGATTTCGAAGAGTCTGCTCATTGCTCATGGCTTTGGAAGGGAAGCTTTGGTAGCACCTCTGCCCTCATTGGAACTGTGAAATAGCAACTAGTCATGTCATAATTATTCGGACAATAAGAAAACAGTTCAGTCTAGCAAGACTTTATGATTACTGTGCTTAATGCCCTACCAATTATCTCTCCCTTTGTTAGTTTTTTAAACCCAGAAAAAGTATGCAGAAAGAAACAACATTATAACATAAAAAGAAACATGTGCACACTCTGAATTTATTTTTAATTACCCTGATCATTTTCCTAGCCTTTAGTAGAAAGCCTTGGCAGTACATCAAGTGCTGATTATTTATTTAGAAGAGTTACTGCTTTCTTTTTCTTAGGGAAATGTAATTTTTAAGAACAAAGGTAAAAATCCGTGAAGAAAGAAGTCATTTATAGTGAACTTAGGCTAGCTTAAAGAAATGTCGTCTTTTGGAAACTTTTTCTTACTGTCATCTTTTTTCTCACTGGTATCCCATTCATTTGTTTATTCCTTTGAACCCTTAGTGTGCAACCCTGCTTTGTTCTGGTTTCTCACCAGTCTCACCTCAGGTTACTGCTGTTGTCACAGCGGGGAGTGGCTTTGCAGCATTTCTCTCAGCAGCACCCAAAGCCAAAGACAAATGATTACCTAGCAGCAGCAGCATTGCACACTTTGATGGCTATGCAACTTGCTGTTGTATATGTGAAATGCAAAATATGAAAATCACAAGCCTTTAACGCATGTTTTGTCTTTGGCTAAGAGGAAAAGTAATAGCAGCAGCAGGTTGCAGTGCTATCAGTTTAGTGCATATAGCCAGTGTGGGACTATACCACTCACCCTAAGCACCTGCTTCCCTGCTTACAGTCCAGTACTTTCAGTTGTTTCTAGAAAAATATCTTATGAGGGGCATGTTCTCTTCTTTTTTATTGCTGCTATGGCCTCTCTGCTACCATCCTCCAGCTTTTCTGTTCTCAGCGATTCGTCAGTCCTAACCGTTGCTGCTTACTATCTGCATTCAACATTTCCTCAAAGCCGCCTTCACCTTCAAAGCTTCCAAGATGGTATCTTCACAGTTTCCAAGATGACAGCACCATACGGAAGGGAAGGAAAGCTGGGCAATGCCTGCTCTTTGTCGTACCACCAAGAGCAGGTTTTGGCTGGCTGCTTCGTGCCTCTTAAGCTGTGCTGAGCCCAGGTGATCAGCTGGCAAGACCCAAGGCTCTGCTCTCTTCCAGCCCTACCATGTCCTTACCAACGGACTAGAGGGTAGGAGAGCTCCAGGAGCTCTTGCAGCAGAGAGAAGCTGAGCTGAGGAGGAGCCATAGCTGTTCTCCCACCAGCAGACGCAGCTAATCCTGTCCAGCAATCTAAGGCAGATAAATGAGGTTCTTCCTGGCACTGAGGTCATGGTTTGTCTTAGCACGAGGGCTAACGGGTAAAACAGAGGAATAGTGGTTATTGTGCAGCTCTTCCGTCCATCAGCAGTTTCTGGAGGTATTTTTTTACCTTCCAGGTGTCGATATTTTTTATGATTCCCTTTCAGAATATCATAAAAGCTTCTGTAACACTGAGGAAAAGGGCTGAGTTTTCAGCGATGAAGTTAATTTGAACGTGATGACTTCACCTCACAGGAAGGAAGTATAGACCACTATCTGCTCTCTGTGGCCAATTCAGTGCAACTGTGGAAGCAGCTTCCACAGTTACATTGTTGAATTGACGTAGCCATCAAAAAAAAATAAATCAGTGGAGGGAAGGCTGTCATTGCTTCACAAAGTGGAAAGATGATCTGTGTGGAAGGTCTCAGGTGGAACTTTTCGAGATACCAGTTCAGTGCCCTGCTCTCAAAATGAATCCTAGCTATAAAAAATAGCCTGTATAAAAAAACCCTGTCTATAAAAAATAGCTTCAATAAGATGGTGATTCCCATCTGCCTGACTCTCTCTTGCATCTTCCTCTGAGGCAGTTTGGCTTTTGTGAGAAGATGACTACTCAATTAAGCAGACTCTGAGTAAAAATTCCTTGGGTCTCCTGCTCTGTGATGTTCTACATGATTGTTCTGATTTTGACAGCTGAGTGTTACTACTAGCACTGTTAAACTTCAGTTCATCTTTCTGTTGTCCTGAGGGGTACCTGTCCCCCCCTTACCTTCTTCACCCATGCCGGTTCCCTCTTTCTGAAGCCATGTTCCAAGTGAGGGGGTTTCTACTTTTTAAAGTGAGCAGAGACCTTGTAAAAGGGAGAGAAAAAAAATCGTATCGATTGTCTCCTGAAGGCAAAATTAATTATTCTAATAGAGATCAGCAGCTGACACCAAAATTTCTAGAGGAAGCTTGCCTCCAGTAGCAGCAGAGGTGAACATAGAGGGTTTAAAAAAAATATTGTTTGGTGAGATCTGAGATACTGGATTCTCAAGAAGGAGAAGAAAAGTCAAGATCATGAAAGTGTTTTGTTTCCTTTAAGTAATATTTAATGCACTGCTTCTTAGTGAGTTTTCAAGATCCTCTGTGCCTTCTCTTATCTGCTTCTTTAGGCCAACCAGTTGAAGCATACTGAAATAAGAGATGTTATTTTCTAAACCCTCCTCTTTAAGGAGGATAAAACTGTGTTGAGGATTGGGTAGCCTCTCTGACTCCCAATAGCAGCATTTGAAGATCTTCAAATAGCTGCAATCTGTAAGAGAAAGATATGGAGGGCCGGCAGCAGGGGAGGGGCTCTGTAAGTAGGTCCCAGTGGGTCCCACTCCCTCCCTGCAGTTGGAGAGACTCAGCTGGTCATGCAGTGTGCCCTTGTCAAGTGGGTCTCACAGCTAGGGCGAGGGTTACGCCATGCACCCTGTGCCGGTTCCTCTGACAGACATAGTGTCCATCACGTAGCCTGGCTGCAGCATGGGAGCTGCCTGGGCACTGCTAGCGGCTAAGCCGAAATGCAAACTCAGAGACTGGCCAGCCTCAGCCCCCCGGCGTACGCAAGTGTTGCATCTTCTGCTTGGGTGGGCCTGAATCAATACTGACAGCAAGTGTATTCCTGCTGCTGGCTGGAGCAAGCCTGACCGCACGTCCTGCTTTGGTCCAATGTGAAGTGTTAAAAATAACAGCCATAGGGCGAGAGCCTTATTTTGACTTACATACAAGCAGTAGCAGAGTATGTCACAGCATGGGGTCTAATTCGCTTGTCCTGTGCATGGCAAAATAGCTCGGAAGGAAAATAAGTTCAGATAAATGTACTGTGTCTAAAAAAACTTAGCCGCCAGCACCTTCTGTTGCTGCTGGAGTCAAGACCCAGACTTCCAGCAGTACGAGGGTCTGAGTTTGCATGCTGCAAACTGCAGTGCATGATCCAGAGCACTGATTGCTTTTCCAGGACTTGCCCGAAGAGAGGAGGTTTAGCCACTCATGTTTGTGCACGGCAAAGGGAGTATACAGGCAATTCTTCGTGCCGGGAGAAGGTGGTGCCGTGGGTGGGCAAGGGGGCAGAAGCAGCCTCTGTTTCTAGAGTAGTGAAGGGTCAGGTGACTCCAAATACCTGGATCCAAATATCCCCCAGTTTTAGGAGGATACATGTCGTAAACTCTTAAACAAAAATTTTAAGTCCATGTGTTGCAAATAACTTGCACTTGGAAAAAACAGTGATGAATGAACCCAACAAGGATGCACTTGCTGAGAAATGAGCAGCTTAAAGTTATAGAAGTGTGGGACTGATCTGTATGGGGAAACATGGGTGATATCCTCAGCTTATATCGATTAGCGCAGGCTCATTCTGCGTAGTGTCCTGTCAGGTACGATTTGGCTGCTTATGTTTTCAGAAAAGTGAGTTTTTGTCAAAATCTGTTTCTCCTTATCCAGTATAGAGTGATGGGATACAAATACTATGGTATTACTGTAGATGCTGTATGTATGATAGAAGGGAATACATAATGCTTTCAATTTCCAGTATTAAAAAATGGATCTGTACTTGGGGTATTAAAAATATCATACTGGAAGTGTTCCCTTTAGTGTCTGTGTTAGCACATTTTAGAATGCATCTGCTAAAGGGATAGTTTGGAACAGATGCAAACAGAGACTCACACAACAGAAGTTTATAAATAATATACACAAAAAACATTTGAGGGAACATTCCTAATATTCCATATTTCAGAAGAATAAGCTATTGAAACTATTAAAATATTTGCTAGCATTTTGCGCTCTGACTGGGAGCCTTTCTGAAGATTGAATGTTTTGGAGGTTTAATATCCTCTTATCCTTCGCAGGAATCCTTCCAAAACGTCTAAGCCTTATTAATAAGGTAGTGTGGAGAAGTGTCATATGGCAAGCAATGCATGTCATGATTTACTTAAGCACTTTTAAAGGTTAAGGATCTTGTAGTCCAAAACGCTTAGCAATAATAATGGCCAGTAGTCTCTCAGGAAGTATAGTAGAGTTTGTTAATCATAAAATAGTTTGTTAATCCAAATTCAATATGCTTTGAGGGAAAAGAAAGACAACATGAAAACAGTTTTCTAAGTGAATGTAGCTTTTTTTAGGCTGCAGAGTTCAGTGGATCCATGTGGTGAGAGCCAGGTTTTCATAAGCAGATGCTTAGGGCTGAGTACACAGAAACGTGTGCTGTTGTACCCTGACCCATGCTCGTGCTTGTTTGCATCCTGCAAAAAAAAAAGAGCCACTGTTTACCCCAAACATTGGGATTACACCAAAAAGGCTTTTGTCCGAGTAAAGATAACCTGCCATAATCAAAGGGGAAACACAGTAAGAAAAAAAAAAAGGACACATTGTCACTTTGCTGACTCCATTTGGATTTTCAGAACCTTCCAGCACTGGCCAAATTCTTCTGTTATTAACATATATTTCCCATTGGTTCCAGCAGAGCTGAGAAATCTTACGGATTTCAACAGGAGTAATGTTAATACCTTGTGGAGTATTTATGATTGCTCCAGCTCATATATCAGACACAAACGGTAAACAGGAATTTTCCAATAGAAAAGTTTTTCTGTTACAGTTTTTAGTGGAAGGTAAAACACAGAGAAAACAGACAATGCTAGTTAGTGAAGCAAACCCCAAAACATGTTGTTCCCAGCGTAGAACCTAAACACAGAACCACAGAGACAATAAAACGAGGATTAGAGTAATCTGCATTATATTATATGCCAGTCTGGATGAAGTGTTTATATGTCCCCCATCAGCAAAGAATCTTTAGTGTAAATTAACTCACTGCCTCCTTAAAAAGCAAGTGAATTCCCTTCAAGAAATCCAGGAAGGTCTTCTCAGGAAGTCTGCTAGAAAGCAGGAAACTGCATCCATTTTCTTCACATCTAAAACAAGCGCTAAGCCATTCTTCCATTACCTTTACCTCTCTGCTGCAAGAAATTTGTATCCTTATGACCGGAATCAAACCTGTTGCAGCAGATGAAGACACCCTGGCTGGATATCCTTCCCTGAATACAACTGGAATTCTTTATTGGTTTGGGGAGATTTTTGTGTGGTGGTGTTTTTTTTTTCAATAATTCCTGAGTTTGGGAAAAGCTGAGTTTTCCTTGTTTATTTTTAGATTTATATTATGTCACTGTTGGAAACTAGTAGTTTAATTAAATTTCTCCCTACATAATGCAGTATCACATCAGGAAATTTAACTGACCAACTCAGTGCAGTGATTAGTGTGTTAAATATTGATTTGAGACCTAGTAATGGTACCATTAGTGACCGTGCAGGAGGTTTGTTTTATCTTGTGCTGAAGCTTATTGCATGTTATAAGAAAACGTGATCTTGCTGTCCTGAGTCGCCTCTGAATTTCACATTGCTCGTCAAAGGATAAAAAAGTCTTTTAGGACTAAGCCATTTTATTTTATTTTATTTTATTTTATTTTATTTTATTTTATTTTATTTTAATGTATTCGATGCCGTCTATTACAAGTTTTCGATTGGCTTCAGTTCAGTTATTTCTCCTCACTCACAGCAATTTAATTGAGGGCAGAAGCCAAACCATGACATTAACTCTGTCTAAGTTATTTCCATTACATTCTTATGCTTTTTGTATGCCTTTGAGTGTTATTCCTCTCAGCTGATGGTAAAAGATGCTGTTAACTCTAATTATTATTAGGTTATTTGTATTTATTCCTGAGGCCCAAAATGACTTCCCTTTTTTCATGTTCTTGTGCTGTCGCAGCTGGACAGCTGGCCGGTAACTCATCGGTGGAGATGTATCGGCAAGTGCTTTTGTCAGGCTGCCGCTGTGTGGAGCTGGACTGCTGGAAAGGACGAACAGCTGAAGAAGAGCCGGTCATTACACATGGATTCACTATGACAACTGAAATATCCTTCAAGGTACAGCAACACAGCACACTGGTGTAGTTGGCTTTAGCTGGGGTGGTTTCTCTCATGTAAACTGCATCACAAATACGCTGCGAGTATATTACTGCAAAGGTGGAAGGGAAGAGGAGTGTGAGAGCAAAAAAATGTTTTAAGAGGAGATTTTGGAGCACGTGCAGAATCATTGGAAGAGAAGAGTTGCAGTATTTGGACCTTGCACTGGAAGAGGTTCTTGGTGATTGATCGTGGCAGAGGAAAAGGGATTATATGGTGTAATCGTCTGTGCCATCTGGGGACTGGGCTCAGTGCCCAGGTCCATACTCCTGCAGATGTCCCTGCAGCAAATCTCACGGAGGGGGAGAAACAGGGTAGACAGGGCTGAAGGACCAGGTATTGCCACCACAACTGGATTTACACAGTGTAAAATGGATCTGCAGATGGGTCTGGAGGCAGGAGGATAGGGAGGAAGGACTGGTTTGTGTTACAGCTCCATAGCATGTGACAAGGAGGAGAGCTGAGATTGAAGGCCACAAGGATTTGAACAGCAATAAGCAATGTGTCAATATTGTCAATATACTCTTTTCTCTGCCTGGGAAGTGGGAGACAAAAGTGCTGAACTGAGGTAGGAAACAGCAGCTATCACGGAAATCTCTACAATTTGCAAGCTTTTAAATTCCTGCGACCAGAGAACAGGCTATACTCATGCCCAGTTGGGCAGGTCCCATCCACAGGGACCAGACACTCATCATCTTATTAACTATTTAAAAAATGAGTAACAGTGTGTGCAATGTTACCCTTATCCCTGATACTTGGGATTAGATTTGAAGCACTGGAGGGTGAAAAAGAAAAATTAGTGTCTTTGGAGAGTGTGACGGGATATTTGTGCCATTCAAATCCTAAACATATAATCTGTATTTCTGAATTTCATCTTCCATTTCCTTTTTCTATAATAAAAGGTAGATACTATACCCTTAGCAATAACCTTAAATTGTTATCTTCTTGTTATTCTCAAAGATATTTTTGATCCAAGGTGTTAGAGGAGCAGGATGAAGGTGTTTTCCTATAGTATTAAGATTGGTAGCCAGCACAGCTTATAACGATGCAGCAGGATATCATTTTTGAAGTGTGAAGAAATAATTCTTGTTCATCTGAGGCATGAACTCACCATGGAAATGTGTTTCTAGATTTACCTATGTGCAAGAAGACGTGGAAAAATACTCGTTACTGAATTTGGTTATGTTACAGGTGTTAGGTGTGGCTTCTCTACTAGCTACAGATTTGAAGCATGTCTCCCACACTTGAAGCATGAGTTTTGGGGGTTTTTTTGTCTTCTACGTTGTCTTCCTTTAGGGGGAAAAAACCAAACAATACTGCCACACAGACAAAACACCAAATTTGACTTGCACCAGAGCACTCCTTTCTTTTTTTCAGTGTTTTCTCTAACTCTTCACTGATTGAGTTAATCACAGGGAAACACAAAACACAACCTTCTTGCATGTTTGTTATTAACTTTCCAGTTATGGTTATATAAAACCAGTAATGTTCATATGCATGGAGTTTGACTGCTGGAAGTCCTTTAATTAAGGAAGATAGCTCTCAACTCCTTTGGTCATGAACAGGAATTTAAAACAAAGTTAATCTGATTCTTAAAAGGATCATTAGCAGGAATGAGGATTATCCCTGGTTATTTAGCTGTTCAACCCTAGGAATTGTGTTTGCAGGAGAGATACTGAAAGGTATTTTAAACCTACTCAGGAATACTTCGTCTGTCACTCTTCAGGGCAAATATTTTTTCTCCACACAGAAAAATGTAAAACTGTATCAATTGCTGGTTTCTTTTCAACACTGGAAGTGTGCTGCTTGGCTGAGGAGGAGCAAAATGATAGTGAAATAATGTGTCAGAAGTGTGTGAATCAATTCAGAGTGATCACTGGGTCTTGAATGCTGAATCATTTATCAGCTCACGCTTTCGGCGTGACCACGGCACACACTGCTTCTGTTCAGTCTGTCAGTTTTTACTGCCTCAGATAGGCTTTCTGAAGTGTGGAGACAGAAGCAAATATACTCCCCATCCTTACGTTGCTAGGATTTTTGTGGTGTTTTTGTTTGATTGGTTTTTACCTTGCTTCATGACATATAGAAATCAGTAAGGTTTTTCTCAGCTGCAGATTGTGAGCTGCTGCCAGGGTGAGATCTTATAGGGAACCTACAATATTTTTCATGCCATAACCAGGCATCTGTGCGTGTGTACTTTATATATACCTTGGAGACGTGTTTCAGGTGAGTTTGCAGCTGGAGTAAAGTATGGAACTTACCATGTTGTTCCTCTCTGACCGTAGAGAATTTCCATTTACATTTGAATGCAGTGCAAGACTGAATCAGCAGCATACCTGTTTCGCCACTGAACCCATGCCTGAGCTTCTCATCCTCAGATTTCATGAGTGTAATCCTGATTTTATTCTTTCAGGTTATTTTCCCCACGCATGCTGGATTTCATCCCTTTTTGCAGTTGAGAAGGCAGTTGAAAATAAATTTATTGATTTACTCCACAGCTTGAGCAGCATGTAGGAGCCAAAAAGGCCTCAGGACTGCTTTCGGCAGTACCTCTTATATCCAGCATCAAGTGTTCCTAAGCCCTGCATGATGCTCCATAACCAAGGGGAGGGTGCAGGTGGGTGGAGACTAAGCCAGTGGTAATGATCTGGGTGGAGAGCATCAAGATGGGAGGGCTCAATATTTGTAACCTGATTCTCAGCACTGCTGTTCCTTTGGAATAGCAAAATTGCCTTAGATGCTTTTGAGAATCCCAACAGTTCTGAACAGCGTTAAGGTGATACCAGCACTTAGTGATTTACTTGAGCTGGAAAGAAAGTGTGCAGCTGAAATCATTCCATCATGCGTTCCCCCATGGGAGAAGCGCTGCTGTGAAACTGCAGCTTCCTACCTGCCTTCACCCAGCCTTCTGCACCATTTACTGTTCTTCCAATAAATGCTTTGCCTTTCTGCTTTCTTTAAAGACTAGAAATGGTCTCAGTTGAAGCACATGAATGGTTAGTGAAGCATTTAAATATTTGGTAATTGCAGTTTATTAAATATAGTCATGCACCACCTGTGTGTGCTGAGAGAGCTAGTTTCTCATTTTGTAAGAGAGACTACAACAATTTGTGCATGAGCTGTGGTTTTTTTCTACTTACATGAAGACTGTAAATTTTGTTTGTATCCTAGCTCATATCAGCAAATCTTGAGATGGTTCGTGCTTTCCTTCCAGCCCTGGATTCTGCAACCCAACATCAGAAGAATGTACCAGAAGCTCAGCTTTCATTTTAGGAAGTGGATTTCTTACTGTTATGCTTCTCAGTTGAGCCTTTGAAAGTACAGAAAATGAACAAAAAGAATCCCCATAGGAGGCTTCTTCAAAATAAATAAATCTTTTATGTTTTAGTCATCTTTATGATTTGGGAGGGAGCAGGCTTATGGGTTCTTATAAACTGCAGAGTTTGAGGTTCTTATAAACGCCAGAGTTTGACAGCAATGCATATGGAAAGTCTTCAGTGTTTTCTAAGTTATTTCGAAAAAAGATTTGTGTTCCAATAGGGAAACATTGAATAATTTGAAACAGTGAGTGCATTACTGTATTGTGCACCCCACTAAAATTAGTGTTATCAAGTGATTCCTCTACTAGATTTACAGTTGCGATTTTCCATCAGAGCTGAAAGAAAACTTCTACAGAAGTTTCAGTTTCTGAGCCCTCTATTTGATGATTACTATGCAGCCAACTGTTTTAACTGAGTAATGGTTTTTTTATTATTTTTTCTTTCTTTTGCCTTAAAGGGATTTCTCTCATCCAAAAAGAGGGAACTAAAACTTGTGAGACAGAGTAACTAAGGATTTTATGGATACGTGCTTGTGCTGATGATGTTTGGAAGATATGCATTTGTCAGAGCATGTTTACTATTATGCAGAATAGTTCATGAAAGTCATAGCTTCAGGCATGGAACAATTCCACACGAAGACCAAGTTTTACATTTAAACTATTGATTTAGGCAGACATAAGTCATTTCTTGAGAAATGCAGTGCTCGAGGCTCATCAGACATTTTGGAGATTTGATTACAGTTCATGTTGAAAAATTTGGTTGCTGCAAAAGCACATCCAGAGCTTTCTGGGATGTTTAGAAAGGAAGGTCTGATTTCAGGCAGTTTGGTTATGATTTCAGACCTCTTTGGGTCTTTCCTGTCTTCAAAGATCAAAATGCTGTTTCTTCAGAGACATAAATTTGTAACTGTATCTATTTTGATTCTTTAGGAAGTAATAGAAGCTATTGCTGAATGTGCATTTAAGACATCGCCTTTTCCAATCC
>VYZW01052709.1:4916-17557 GCA_013401315.1 Balaeniceps rex
GTTTTTTTTTTCATGATCTGGAACAACATTAGGACTCCCAAAAGGTTGGCAACTAAATGTTTATCTTGATCTATCTATGATAGCTTTTTTGTTTCCTCAAATTTAAGAAGCAGAACTGAAAAAAGTACTGAAGCAGTTCTAACTACTAATCTTCTCATACAAAGGTTTTCATCAGGTCTAGTTAACAACCACTCAGAAGCACTCACCCTGTCTCTGTATTTAGGCAGGAGAAGGTNAAAGCAATCCAAAATTGAAACAGATCCTTTGGATAGGATAGAGAAGGGCAGACTGAGACTTGATTTTACTTTGAATTCCATCTTTCTCCTTGTTTACTTCTACTTATGCAGTCCACCCTTAAAGACTTGAGATTATCTAAGCTAAGTCTCCTGGCAGAATATCAGCAAAGTCTGAAAGCTAATCCAAACGATATTAATACTAAAAACATACAAACAAAATTCAAAAGGCAGGAACTGCTAATACAGGAGGAAGTCTTTTCATCTCATGATCTGGAACAACATTAGGACTCCCAAAAGGTTGGCAACTAAATGTTTATCTTGATCTATCTATGATAGCTTTTTTGTTTCCTCAAATTTAAGAAGCAGAACTGAAAAAAGTACTGAAGCAGTTCTAACTACTAATCTTCTCATACAAAGGTTTTCATCAGGTCTAGTTAACAACCACTCAGAAGCACTCACCCTGTCTCTGTATTTAGGCAGGAGAAGGTCAGCACCTGGCTTTCTGCATGGGGCTCTTGTTGAGAAGAGGGTTCAAGCTAGCATCTCACTTGGCACATCTGCCAAGGTTTATGGGCCTGCAAACTAAAGTAAAAAGCAACTTGCTAACTGTGATGCAGATTTGGAAGGACTTACCCAGCCTGAAATTATCTGAATATTTGTAATTCATTTATAAATGTAACTGTTGAGCCCGGCCATCCAACTAAGAACTATCTTGCATAGCAGAAAGCAAAAAAAAACAAAGTTTCTGTGGGAATGAGACTGCATCATTTGACATGAGGGAGAAAAACTGAAATGCTAGTTGCTTCAATAGCCTCCAAATGCTTCTCTTCCTTTTCCTTAGAGATGCATCTAACACATGGGTTGGCCTGAATGTTCCCTGATTGCAAATCAAAAGACAAAAACGTAACAGATACTAAGATTATGGAAGCCATAATACTGTTGTCTTGGGATAACTACTCAAATTTATCCACCATCTGTGCTAAGTCTTCTGTCCTTTTTCCCTTCCTATATAAAGCTTTATGCAGCTTCTGTGGGGCTTGGCATGTCGAGTAACAACATAGCCAGCCATTTAGATGTTCTGTCTGGACCCTAGACAGTGAAAACATCTAAAAATGGTTTATACTGGCATTATTTTTCTCCTCAACACTTTTTTCTTGTGAGTCCAAGTTTTATAAAAGTATATATATGTATAATTAGATACATATATTCTTCCTTGCTTCAAAATGTTGCTGAGACAATGTAAGAGTAAAGGCAGCACTGAGGGATGAAAAAAGGAGGGGCAGAACTGTTTGAAGACAGAGTAATACTTTCATTATAGCAAGACTATACAGTTCAAAGTGCTCTTGTAAGACTCTGCAGAGCCATATCGCTAGCTTTCTCATGCACAGAGGCACTGCTTTAGCAAGCTTTTATTCACATGCTTTTATTTCCTCATTACATTTTAAGCAGATCTGCTCTGATGTGTTCAAGTAGAAGTTCTTCATTCAAAACCACCAGTATGCGGAGCTATAAATTTTCATGGACGTTTCAGTGAAATTTTCCAGAACCCCTAGCATAAAAAAAAAGTTGGACCTAACTTCAGGATAGACATTGGCATGGTAGTGCACAGTTCTCCCCTGGCTGTAGAAGACTCAGTAACTGATTTCTTATACTTTGCCCTGTTTAGACACAACACCAAGACCATGAAAGTAGTCTGCAGCAGGTTCATCTGTTTAAATANAAAATTAAAAAGGAAAAAAGGAAAATTGCAGAAGTATTCACTGGATGTAAAACAAGCTTCCTTTCATGGTCTTATCATAATCACAGAAGCAATTTCTACATAGAAACAAGAAGTTAGTTGCCAGTTGCATAGATATACAGAAATACATCCTGACCCTCATTTATTTGGTAACATACAAAAGGTTATGGCAGCTACGTGTTTTAATAAGTGCCAGAATTTTGTCCTTCACACTTTTCATTCCTTTGTCATCTTTAACCCTTCACTCCCACTGCATGTTAATGGACACGGTGCCACCACGAAGGAGTTCTGGCAATCCAGATTGTTAGTGCTGCAGTAAGCGGGATCAATTATTTTAATGCCACTTGAATCTGTGGAAATAATGGCTTCAGGCAAGTCAGCAGCCAGTACAAGCATTAACTATAAAGCATCCAAAGCATCAGGTGCCACAGAGCAGCTGAAACCTTTCTCTGAATTTACAAGTGTACTATGGCTCCAGGCTTCTCCTAGCATGTGTCTGGATATGAAAGTCAGCAGGCCTAAAACTTTGTCTTTTACAAGAAGGAGTCCTGCAGCAGTCTATAGAGAAAGGGGCAAGAGGCACACAGTACACTGGGGTCCCAGTGCTGCAGTTCGGCACACTGAAACATGCAATTGTGTAGCACATCTGCAGGTGAACAGCAAAAGGAAAGGCTTCTTCCCCATTTTATGAGGTCCTGAGCCTAACAAGGACCATGAGCAAGACAGCAATAGGCTGTCCCACCCCCAAAGACACCCTCACTATTTGTGCCTGTGAATTGGAGCTATGAATGAAACTAGTATTACTGGGGATAAAAGAACAACAACAAAAAAATATCTGAAGACAACAGATATTCTCTCAGCTCAGCTCAAAAGAGAGATAAAGACACAGCAAAGATAAAACAATAGTTTCCCCAAAGGCTTGGCCTTTCTCTCTACAGGTCTTCAGTTAATTCAGGTGAAAGTGAACTCCTGCTGAGACATCATTGCTGGTTGCACTGCTCCCTGAGGAGTTACCAAGCAACAATGACAAGGTGTTTCCCAAACAAGCCAGCATTTCTTGATCAGCATCTTTTATTAATCAGTGTCTTTTATTAATCAACAATATATCAATTAAAGGGAATATAGCAATTAAGGATCTTTGTGTAAATATGGGTAAGTGAAACTTAACTCATCCATACTGACATAAGGGTTGGCAGCAGCATCAGATCTATCTTTCCAAAGTCTTCTGGATCGAGGAGCTAGCCACACGCTGTGTATATGGTTCGGTAAGTCTCGTGGCATATACAGCCTCTGTGATATCCAAAAGCTGACTTCAACACCTTGGATTCTCCAACTCACCTTTGGAGAACATCAGATTGCCTCTTGCAAATAAAATGTGTTTCTTTTGCAGTGGACCTCATATAAAGACACTATCAACAGAACAGCTTCAGCCAACCATTTTTGTATGTGATCTAGGCAAAACAAATCACAGTGCTGACAAGTCCACAGCTGATTCCACACATGTTCACATTTTATTAGTCAACAACTTCAGAACAGGAATGAGGACTGTTAAGCCCTAAACATTTCCATTCCCCAAACCATCACAGCTAGTAACTGGAAATAATTTTTCACTTGATAAAACAACTGCTGTATTAAGCAATTTATTTTTTATCACTGCACTTTTGGATTTCACTGCAGAGGAATAACTTCAGAATTTGTATGAGAGAGGTCTTCTGAGCAACAGTGACCCTGATTTACCTTGTATATGAAAAGCAAGTTGCTACAGGATTAGCTCATAATTCAGCATTCACAATACTCCGGTCAGAGGATCCTTGCAGTAGCTAACCATCCAGCCAATGCTCCTCAGGCAGGATCAGCCCTCATAGTGCTATTACTTGCATGGTTTCAAAACTAACAGATAAAAGATCTTAAAACCATTAAGAGGAATATTATTCACACTTATAAAAATGAATATTTGACAGGATTTAAACACCTTTAAGTCACTGGCTACTATAATTCTGAGCTCATTGCTGCTGCAATATTAAGACCTCTAAAACCTCTTCTAAGGATGAAAGGATCACAGCATACTAAACCAGCTTTGATTCAAAGGGTTTGTTTCAAGAAGAGCATGAGTAGCACGGCAGGTGAGTTATGGTACAAAATCAGCCTGGAATGTCAAGTCAAGTGAATTTCACAGTAATGAAATGAATTAGCCATGCTGACAGATGGAAGCGAGAAAGGTATGCATCAGTATGTTAATTGTACAAGTCTGTCCACAACTTCATCGTTTAGTTGCCACTCTCCATAGCCTCTGTGGCAAGACCGCTCCATCTGTCTGGAATTATCAGACACATCTTCTCTTTTCTTAGTGGGTGCAGCTTGATCAGACAAGCAGCAACTGGCATGGAGAACTCCAGGTTATTCAAGTGGGAGATTACAAGAAAACAGACAAGTAGTTTTCAAGGAGACAAACAAAAAAGAGTGTTGGAGCTGTTAATGCCACGGAAGTGCAGAAAAGCCAAATTACCAGGTACAGCCCTAATGAACAGACAGTAAAACAAATACACAGTTAAACCACTTAATTGTACTGGGTCTGGCTGGGATGGAGCTAAATTTCTTCATAGCAGACTGTGTGATGCTGTGCTTTGGATTTATGACTAAAACAGTGTTGATAACACACCAGTATTTTGGATATTGCTGATTGGTGCTTGCACAACATGAAGGGGTTTTGGGGTGGAGGATTTTTGCTTCGGGTTTTTTTTTTTCCCCCCTCTACTCTGCCGCCCAGTGAGTAGGCTGGGTGTATGCAACAAGTTGGAAGGGAACACAACCACGAGAGCTGACCTGAATTGACCAAAGGGATATTCCATACCATATGACATTGTGCTCAGCAATAAAAGCTCAGGGAAAGGAGGAGGAAGGGGGGGACATTCATAGTTATGGCATTTGTCTTCCCAAGCAACCATTACATGCGCTGAGGCTCTGCAAGCCAGGAAGTGCATGGACATCTGCCTGCTGATGGGAAGCCATAAACAAATTCTTTGTTTTGATTTGCTTGCATGTGCAGCTTTGCTTCACTTATTAAACTGTCTTTATCTTGACCCACAAGTTTTTCTCACTTTTGCTCTTCAAATTCTCTTCCCTAGCCTGCTGTGGGGAGTGAGCAAGCCACTGGGTGGGGGCTTAGCTGCTAGCTGGGTCAACCCGCCACACTCATTTAGTGCAAAAACAGAAATAGCTACTTTTGAGTTCCACTATCAGCAGACAGGTATCTTCTGGATGTGATGCTCACTAAATTCCTACTTTTTTTTTCTCCTGCTAAATTCTCATTTAAATAAGCAGAAAGCACAACAGCAATGCCAATGCAAATATGTATAGCCTGTAATTATTAAGATTCTAAGAGAATACACGGTCTTAACAAGCAATACAAAGTATTTGGTTTAAAAGCATTTGGATTCAGAAGTATGCAGATTCATATTGTCACAACATTTGTAAGGTGTATATTAGAAAAGAGCTCATTTTTCCACTCAAAAAAAGCTTCAAACAGGAACCAACTGCTCTAGTTGCAATTTTTCAAGATCAAAACTGAGATTAGCCTCAAACATGAAACATTTCTAACCTAGGTGTAACACTCACTCTTAAACATGAACTATAATCTTTAAAGACAAGGCTAGAATAAACTGGACTAGTGGTATCCACCCTTTTGTGCAAAGCAGGCCACACAGTCTTTTAATAAAGGCACAGAAGCGCTCCCAACCAAACCCCTGCCTGGGTGCCCCCTTAGCTGTGTGGCCCACATGCCAGCTTTTCCCATCACGACATGCCCATGCACAGATGTGTCTGTCAAGGTTTAACTGTCTGCATGGCTTGTCAGAAGAAAAGAGATTGATCACAAAATTCATCTTCTACTTAGTGGAAGGAGATGGGCTCAGTCCAGCAGGATCTTCTAGGTAATTCCATACAATCGCTATCATGTGATTTGCCAGATTTTTTTCCTCAAAAGTCAGCCTATGAAATAGTTTAACAAGCAGCCTTATGAAATAAGAAGCTAATCAAATACACATTTGCAATAGGATAAAGGATTACAGAAAGTCTGGATGTGAATAAAAGTCAGTTGCAAATACCACTCCAATCAATCAAGCTCGTGAAAACCCTGAACTAAAACCATTACATTTGCTCAACAAAACCAGCAGTATGATGGGGGTCACACAGAACTGAGAAGAGCTTCCTCTTTTCCTAGTGTGTGCAAGCAAGTCCCCACCTGTTTCCATGCACACTGTCACCTATATGAGCAGCCCCAACACTGGTCCAGTGCCTTGCCCTCACGGGGGGCTTCCAGCACCCCACTGGGCCTGGCGTGCATCCTTACTACAGCCGTACAGGATCTGCGGGGGGCACACCATTTCCCTTCCTGGATGCAATCCTGCCCACCCCACCACCTGAGAAGGGTTGACCCCGCTTAGGCTTGCCACAGAAAGTGTGCTCTCACCCACAGCCTTCTACCTGACTCCTGAGTCAGTCCACCTAAAAGAACAAAGACTAAAGCTGAGAACAAGATCAAGCCCACCATCCATGGCCAGTTGTCTGGACAAAATAAAAGCAGAGAGCAATTGCCTGCCAAAGGCCTCCTGCCTCTTGGGGAGCACAGACCAGCACCTGCATCACCCAGGGTGTTCCCCAGTGGCAGGGGCATCCATCCTACTGTCCTTTCAGCAGGTAGCTTTAATGTCTGGAGAGATTGCACAACCTGGCACACAGCCAGATCTCTCTGCCAAAATTGTAGGCAAGAGTAAATAAGAGTTAAGTTTAGTCATCCAGAACAGTCCTCAGACTGTAAACAGAAAGGAGCACGTTTTCACAAGTGCTCTGAGGTACTGCTGTGATGCTCCTTCTTCTCCTAACCCATATGACCAAAGAAAAAAAACAACTCCCCCCTCCTAGTTTTGTTATGGTTCCCCAGATCTTTTCCGTATTTACACGGTTCCAAACACTATATCACAAATATACCTACATGCTGCTATTTGGTGAAACAGCTGGTGGGCCCCAAATTCCCATCTCCTGCATCTGGTGCATGCTCACCCCCTGTCCTACGCAGGCACCAGCACAAGTGTGAAGAGCAGAGGAGACACCCGACCAAGCCAGCATAGCTCAGGGAAGGGGAACAGGAAAGATTTGCAGGCAGGAGAGCTTGCTGCCACTGAGACTTCTAGGAGAAAAGGTGAAGGTGGTAGGAAAGGGCAAAGCTCCATACTGCTCCAAGAGGAGCACAGGATTCATTTTCATGTCCTTCTCCCTCACCCAGCCAGCAGCAGCAGCCACTCACGCCATGTAAGAGCAAAGCTATGTGCTTGGACATCATTCAGTACTTGGGTTTTCGTAGCTAGAGGGAAGACCACGTTCCACTGCTAGCCAGCAACTAAAATTACCTTTTTTTTTTTAAATCATCTTATTACCCCATTACTAGCATACCATGGGCTGCTGCAGACTGGTCAGAACATTTGAGAACTCAACAGATGTACCTTAATAGTGTTAGATGGAGTTAGAAGGGACTGTACATATACAAAGCCATTTCTTAATAAAATTCAAACTCTTCATAGAGCACTTCCTTGTATTAATCCTTTCAGTTTCAAATTCCCTGTAAACAGTTTGATACCCATAAATGCAAAATGAATGCAACTACATAACCAGTTTAGAATTTGAAAAAAATCCTTAAAAGTACCTAGTGTGGGCAAAGTTTTGGTGAACTTAAGATGTCTGAATAGGAAAGGTTTCCTCAGCACTAATAAAACCAAGGGCACATGAATTGCAAGCCACACAAAGTTGGCTGTTCTGAAACAGTGGTATAAAACCAGCAGTACTCTACCTCTCCATGTTACTGTCACAGTCATTGAGAAAAACCCTGATTAATTTGATTCACAGATATTTTAGAAGAAAATAGCTAGGATGTTCACCTAGTCTGACATCATCCACAACACAACCTTTGCCCCTCAAACAGGCAAGAAGATTTACAATCTTACCAGAAATCACAGCACCATTTCAATCATATGCCCAACACATCTTGCAGGAAATGAATCAAGGCAACCATTATTGACATTAACATCTTATTCATGATCTGTAATCAATGAATCATTTTCAGTATACATATGTTCAGACTCTCTTCCTCTTGTATGATACCTTTAAGAACATATCCATTTCCACAAATCTGGTATGCCACATTTTATAGTGCCTGCACTGAACTAACAAACAAGTCAATAGTAAAATACAAGTGAAAGAAAAGCTTAGTACCAAGGAAATCAGCACTCTCTTTATTTTCCCTCTGTCGTGGTTTAGCCCCAGTCAGCAACCAAGCACCACACAGCCGCTCACTCACCCTCCCCCTGCCCCCGGTGGGATGGGGGAGAGAATCTGAAGGGCAAGAGTAAGAAAACTCGCAGGTTGAGATAAGAACAGTTTAATAGTTGAAATAAAACAATAATAGTAATAGAAATTGCAATGAGAAGGAGAATGAGAGAGAGAAACAAAACCCAGGGAAAACAAGTGATGCAACCGCTCACCACCCGCCAACCAACACCCAGCCAGTCCCCGAGCAGCGATCGCTGTCCCCCCGCCAACTCCTCCCAGTTTATATACTGAGCATGACAGCATATGGTATGGAATAGCCCTTTGGTCAGTTTGGGTCAGCTGTCCTGGCTGTGCCCCCTCGCAGCTTCTTGTGCACCTGGCAGAGCATGGGAAGCTGAAAAGTCCTTGACCAGTGTAAGCACTGCTTAGCAACAACTAAAACATCAGTGTGTTATCAGCATTCTTCTCATACTAAATGCAAAACACAGCACTACGCCAGCTACTAGGAAGAAAATTAACTCTATCCAAGCTGAAACCAGGATACCCTCTTTTGTTGTTCCTGAGATTTTTATTAGCATGGTTCTGGCACTCTTTTTTCTCTCTGCATAACACCACAGTATACTGGTGCTATTAGCAACACTTGCATTTGTATATATAACATACTTGCAGTATACATATTTATACACAGGCAAAAGAACACGTCAAGAGGAAATGCTAGTCAGACTTTTCAGAGTGGCATGATAAACTTGAACAACCATTTTAAGTACTCTCTCCCTACCATCAGTGGGACTTAACCCAACATCACCCTCTGGATTTCTACCACACATTAGAGAAATTCTGGCAGAACTGATCAGCAACCTTGGCAAGGGACCTGGAGTTTCACATATACAAAAAGGAATTATGGTTTTCAGCACAAAGAATTTGAGGAACAGAAATTTCTTATTTCTTAACTCTTCAGAGAGAAACCTCAATGGAACACCTAGATACCACAGCTGAAGCTACATTAAGCTATTAACTTTAAAACCCATGCTCAACTTGATGCTTAAAGTGAAAGAAAGGGAAACAGCTCCCTTACTCATGGGTGATAACTAATGTTATTAGAGTGGCTAAGCAGCAGGTCAAGATTTTTTGTATGAAACATTTTCTACTTTGCTAGCATCAAACATTTTCACAACAAATTATTCCCACACAGTTGTGTTTTTTTTTTTCCTTTCAGGTTCATCAACAATTTTTGTTACTGCAAAACACTATCTCTTGGCGTAAATCCATTAAGAATAAAACCCTTTGCCTTCATTAATCCTCTTCACATACCCATTTTACTTGGGCATTGTTAAAACCTCTCCCTCCTCTGATATTGTCCTACCGTTCCTAGGAGATGGGAAAAATCCCCTATTGAGCCACACATTCATCACATACTACCTACAGAAAGAGATTTCTCGTTAGGTTTGAAGTATTTTCCTCAGTACCCAGTAAACAGACAAGAAAATAAAACAGGATAAAAGATACATTTCTGCAACAACCTATAATACCCCTCCTCCCTGCCACAACCGCCCATTTTACTTGATCCACTGAATTCAATTGCTAAGAGAGAGGTGTGAAAGAACTTACTGAATTTTTCAAATTACTTTTGGCTAAAGTAAACACATTCCATCACATGCAGTGAAAACATACAAAGCAGTCCCATTTCTGGTATGAGCAGGCATGACACACTACAAGGATGTCTCAAGTGAGGCAGGAAATGAAGAGCTGAAAATTGTTACATTTTTGCTTATTTCATTAAATGTTTAAACCCCTTCTTCACATTTTTACTGTGAACACCACAAATATTGACCAACTTTCTGTCTGTGCTTTTACAAAGATGCAAAAATAAATCCCGTTATATTCCTTGATATATGATGTTCCATTTTTTGAAGAAAAATGTTGCTAAATTCACAATGACTACCCTAAATGCATTGGGAAGGATCAGAACAAATACTGATGTCCCCATCTGCAATAGTCACCTTAGGTTCCCTTTCTAGTCAGCAGAGAAAAGTGGGAATTCATAGGGCATGACTCATCTCATGCTAGCATCTACTACACCTAAAACAGGTCAGACAAATCATAACCTAAAAGCACCTATGCCTCCTCCCTGACTATTAAGTGTCTCAACTGGCTAGAGCTCAAATAAAGGCATCAGTGCTGTGGAAATACAGTGGTTGATTATATGAATCCTGCTCTTTGTGACTGGAGCACAGGATAAGGTATGACTATTACCCCAGTGTTCTTTACACAAACCTCTTCCTGCACTGTTCATCTTTTAGTCCAGATATCTCAGTCCAGATGATTAACACCATGTGAATAATGGATATGTCTGTTTGGCAGCCAGACTGAGAAGCTGAAAAAGAAAAATTGTGTTTAGATTGTTACAACAATGTTAGACACCTACTTGGAAAAGGCTTCATGTACTGGCAAAGTAGGCAAATCCTGTGTTAGATCCTGGACTACTCTTCAGAAGCACATGTGTATAAATGGGTGGAATAAAAGAGAGGAGAGGAGAAAAGAGATCATAATCCAAACATTATGGGGTCTGAGGGGGGTAGGGGAAGAGGAGAAATCTGGGTGCACTACTTTCTCATCTGATTACGGAAATGGTTTACACGTTTCATAAACCTTTTGGGGGGAGTCTGGCAGAGGGAGAAAAAGGTTCAGTGATTTCCTTTTTTTTATATTAACAACAGACTGTAAAGAAAGGAACTTTCCACTCATGACTGTGCAATTCAGTAGTATCTATAGATGCTCTAAAGAACATTTCCTGTTGAAATTGAGCATTTTAACCCCATGCTTCCTTCCCTGTATGGTGCATATATAGGCACATATCACAGATGGACCACCTCCATCTGTAGCTGCAGGAAGGCAGCTATTTCTCTTTAAGTGTTGGACTTCACTGCCAGACTGACTCAAAAATCATGCACAGCAGCCAGGACTTCACCCGAGTGCTCAGTGTTACAGCTTTCTTGCTTAAAGACAACCTACTTAACACTCTTCCACAATAGCCAAATGCATCTTAAAAAAAAAAAAAAACAACCCCACACCACAAGGACAGGAAAACCACACAGCTCTTGCAAAGTTGTTTCTGAAGCATGAATGTCAGCACTGGGTGCTGCAGTCTCATTTTCCAAGTCCCTGAGATCCAAAGAGTTGATGGTACCTATTTGTACAAGACCATAAGTTTTTAAAGTCTGAAGGAAAATGTCCTTTGCCTGCTAATCATGTATATACCTCACTGCAAGTATAATGGTACTCCTCACTACTCTGCACTACACTACTCTGTCATGCTGAAATCAAAACTGTGCAAGTTCTCTCTCCCCTCCATCAACTCCTTCTGACTAGTTACAGCAAAGAAGAGTGTTCCCTCAGTTCTAGCTTAAATCAAGAAATCACAGAAACTGTAATTTCAGGCATTAGGCGGTTGAAAGCTAGTTAGTTCTGTTTGATGTTCAACTGTAAGCTTTTACAGTGGTGGAATACTGGGCCAGCTTAAGTGATCAAATAACTGGCTTTAAAATATTCCAGAGTTGATTAATGGGATGATCACAGCAATTACTTTGGTAATAGCTCATAGGCAGGAGTATAAGCTTCTGACACTGCGCATCATGCAGGAAGTTGCTGGTATTCCCATAGTGAGGCACGTTTGGTTCTTACACCAGAAATCATCCATAAAGTTGCACAGCTTCTGAGCATCCAGAACTACAGCTTGATTTTGGGGATGGGATAGGACAGGGGATCAGTAGTTTTGGCAAAAACAACACCCCCAGAACTGTACATTTGAGTTAGCAGTCACAAAAACAGAAGCACCAGAAAATGGGTAGTAATTTGAAAGCTCTGGCTACAAAGCTGAGCAAATACAACACAGATGTAACAAAAGTACTTGGGATGCTCTGCCACTGCAAAAAGAAGCAGAAGGACACATATCCATCTGTCTGCCTCCTTCTAGGTCAGCAAATCAAATTGAGATGAGACGATGATAGAGCATTTGGGCAGAACATTTTGCCTTTGATTCAATGCTGTCTATCTTCCAGCTTTTGAAGGAGCTTTCAAAGCTCTTTTTGGATCATGCCACCTTACTTCTGGTTAGTGCAGAAGTTTTGCAAGCCATTCAAGAACAGAAAGAGATTCAAAACATGCAGAAATTCCATTTAGGACAGATTATTTTCTTTTCGTGTCTGTGAAAGACTATGTGAATGGGAAGTCTCAGACGCTGAAATATTAGTGAAGTTGATATTACCCTATAAATTTCCCACTGTAAAAAAGCTACAGAAACTGTGGGATGTTTCAGTGTCTTTACCCATGCATTACACCAACTATGT
>VYZW01052709.1:17579-29695 GCA_013401315.1 Balaeniceps rex
ATATCTAACACTTTCCACAAAGCAGAATGAAAATGACAGGAAAAATGCCTACAGAATACCTATTTAAAGAGGTTTTTAAAAGCTTGTCTTTCATCATGTTAAGCACAGCAGTCGCAGAGGTATTACCGCTCTTCATTTCCCTACAATATTACCTTGTTATACATTCCGATGAGCAGTCATGTTTTAAAACTTCACCCAGCACATGCCAAAGGAGGGGAAAAAAAAAAAAAGGAATTGAAGCAAAATAGTCAGAGGCATTAAGAATTTCATACCTAGGAGACAAATTTTAATCCTTGACTTCAAAAATTATAGTGTAACACTTATAGTTTCAACAAGTACATGTCTTGGCTGCGCTGGTGAGTAAGTGCTGCACATAAGTCACTGCAGAAAGAGAGCTTCCCTCTCTGGCCCTATCCTGCCTATAAAATTGCAGTAATACAAAGGGCATAATAATAATAGGCACAAGACCAAGTTCCCCTCGCAATAGTACTGCCTCTTCAGGAAAAAAAGTATCAAGGTAAAAACATTTTAATGGTGAGTCAGAGTGCTACTGTACATCAGAAACATGCTAAAGAAAACAAAACACTGGAACTACAGTGTACACCACGATAAAGAGTTAAAGGCAGGGAATTGCAGCACCTGAATAAAGGTGAGTGCAGTGCAATTTGGAGCAGGAAGGCAGAGGGGCAGAATGCATTGGGAGCCAGTGCACAGGGTGGAGAGACTGAGACAGCAGGACAGGAGCAAGAACAAAGATGAGGCTTCAAGGAAAGGAGAGGAAAAGCCATGGCTACCAGAAACAAAGGGACACTGTAGTAATTGCAATTAAGGTATTATTCTGGAGCTCATACCACTTGTCTGTCACATCACAGATTTCTTACACAGCTGTAAACAACTATTTCATTTCTGTCTCACATCCCTACCTGTACAGCTGAAATAACAACATTTCTTTGACTCACCTGGGTGTTGTGTGGATGTGTTAACCATGAGTGGTTCAGACTATACCAGGCAGCAGCTGTGCTGTAGCAAGCCTATGCTTCTCCCCACAGCATTAACTGCAGCCCACAGTTTCTACATTGTACCATTCCTCCCTCACCAGCAAATACTGGTGAACCTCACTAGCAAGGTGCATGTCCTCCCTAATTAATAGAGGATCTGCTCATCAATGAAAGCCTTTGGCTGCTAACAGTTAGATTTTATTCATTCACACTGAAGATGACGATACTGGGATCAGCAGAGTTTCTGATAATATTTTGCATTTTTTTTGATGGATGGGGTGGCTCAGGAATGAAGCAGAGATATAACAAAAGAAGTCTTTTGCGTAGGAGCTCTGCAGCAGCTGCAGCTAAAGGGAACTAAGCTTTGAACTTGATGTGTGCTTTAAATTTATGTAGCACTCTGTGTTGTAGACACAGAAAGATTGTCTTTACTGTCTTCATTTAGGCATTGCAAATGAGTATTTTTTTTTGACCCTGATATTTCTGCCTCTCCATTTCCCTTAAGTAAAATGGGAAGACATCATCACTTTTCCTCACAGAACACCTTGAAAATAGATGCATTAATGATGACAAAGCTTGTAAAATACCACAGCGAAAAGCACTACAGAAAACCAGTTATAACAAATGCTTTGTAGTCAGATCAGGATTTCGATGATACTACGTGGATAACAAAGGACTACTTTAAAGCATAAAATCTTAAACTAATATCACCTTGCTTCTAATGCCATCCATCTTGCAACTCTGCATGAAGCAAGTATCCATGGGAGAAATAATATGTGACCTCACAATTAAGAACAATTGTAACGTACACACATGAGGGAGCTTATGTAGGGTGGTGTTTAAACAGCAAGATGAAACAAAAATTGATTGCATTAAGAGACTAAAAAAGGTTGGGAAGGCTTGTCCAAAATAAATAAGAATGAAGATGTTACTACAGTAGCAGAAGATGGGGAGAGACAAGTATACTCTAGTAGTTTTTTTCTACAGTGTTGAAATCCAGGAAAAAAGCCTTTCCCCTTTCTTAGCATCTTTAAGTATGTATTGAAGACAAGATCCTACGCTAAATATATTACTACTGTAAACCAGCAGAGCAGCTCCTATACTCTATAGTTAATCACTTTTTTCAGCAGTATGTTTTCACTGAAGTTTGCTCTTTCAGAGTATCTATTTTCCAACAAGCAATGGAAGCCATATGGCCCCTTCAGAGGTGAGAAAGCAAACATGTAAAAATTTTGACCTTTTTAACAGAAAGGATAGCTTGTTGAAACACCAGAAATGTCTTTAATTTCTATTTAAAGAAACACTGATATTTCTAAACATGGAAAAGATATCACTTAAAAGTAATTCCCTAGTTAGCTTTCACTTTGTTTCTATGCCATCTCATTAGTCACTTAGGAAATCTCAGATACCAATCAGATGTTTAACTCTTCCTAAATTTCTAGAGGAAGCGGAATTCCCACAGGCAGAACATGGATGGCAGCTGTGTAATACGGCTAAAAGGAACTTTGATTTCAAAGGTTTCCCCATCAGCTTCCACTTTCACAACACACTAATGACATAATGAAGTGAGAGAGAATGGGGAAATACTTCAACTCATAGTATTTTATGCATGAGAAATGCTAAGGTAACATCACAATAAAGGGACTGCTGAAGATATTTCAGTGACTTGCTTTACACAAGTATTACAGAGCAGGGATGCAGTCCCTTTGAAATCTTTTGATGTAGGACTTGTAATTCATCTCACCATAAACCAGTTCACCAGACTGCTGACCCACCATCCAGGTAAGAAAACTCAGGTTCAAAGCAAGGCAGCCAAACAAAATAATAAAATAAAATAAACAGGAAACCAAATACCCTCCAAGTAACATGTAGGTGATGTTCAAACACAAGAAGCTGCCGTACAAAACTTCTACAAGCAGTGATCCCTAGTCCCAAGGCCAAATGGTTGAGGGTGGTCATATCCACGTTGCCAACCACAACTAAAAACTTAATGTGAAATGCAAGAACGTATAAAGAAATACTCGTCAAAATCAAACTCGTCATGTGCAATGCTAAAGCAGATAAGCAATTATGATGTGAACTTTTTACTTTCTGTTTAAAGTATGGATGACATTTATTCTTCCACAGTATTTGCTTTTCATTGGCCGTGGCTTAGAATTACGTTCATTAAAAGTATAAGCGACCCTCCTTTATGAGCAGAAGGATGCAGGGTTGCTAGGAAACAGAAAGTTAGGATCATAGTGTAAACTTTCTTGACAGCTGGAGGAAATACTTCATTAGAAGTCCAACTGGGGCATTCAAGGAACAGAATAAAAGAAACAATGGAAGTGGGAGTCTTTTCCATATTTAGTTCCTCTACATTAATAGGACATATTGTGTAGGCAAATTCCTGCATGTTATGCTAAAACTTATCTTTGAGGCAAAAAGCTAATGAGAAATATTAAACAGAAAAGAGCTTCCTCCCCCCCTCAACCCTCCAATCAACTAAATACCACTTACACCCCACACAGAGTCATAACTGCAACGTTCACAAACTAACAGCAAGTCTTCAGGTTGTAATTTGGGAGCTCATCAGCTGAAAGTGACTGAATAGGATCAGAATAGGGGTGCAATCACATGATGGCTGTGACCAGACCTAGGAAAGGCATGTCTCAGAAATATATCAGGCAATCAGAAGGACTGCTTACTACGGTATTAAACACTCTAAGATCTCATCTTTAACATTACACCCTTTAGTCACTGATGTTCAGTTTGAATTAATCCAGAAAGGTGCAAACACATAGGAAACACCTCTTTATTAAGGAAATGGTGTTACGAGAACATGAGAGTTCAGGAGCCATATTATGCAAACAGCTACCATATATATACACACACATATGTATGTACGTATGCTTCTAAATCAATGATACCGGGGGTAAGAGAGTTTTCTAAATCAGATTTCATCTCTGATCTACAGAGAATAACTGTTCTCTCTCTGTAATTGTGCTGCCTCTAAAGAGCTCAGGTGGTTCATTTTGCATTGGAAGACTAAGAATTTTGCTCATTTAGCCATGCGAAATAAACATGGAAAGCAGACCACATACTGGAAGCAAAGCGTATGGGACACTGAGATAGGATATGTGCTCTAAAATCCAACATAGGACACCCAGGGTTATATTATAACTCAATCCTTATCAGACCTCTATGAACATTGAGCTAACTCACTTCAGGAGCAGGTGGTCAGCTGAGGTTTGCTGGCATGCTAATGGAAAGAGAACCACACTCCCTCCCTTCTTATTTTGCAGTTGCTGCAAATTTGGGGTTTTCACCCACCTGCAGAGAAAGGAAGTCCTAGAGACAAGAACAACCATTCTCACATCACTATCAGTCCATCTGTGGAAGAGCTGACTTCTGATCTCAAAACAACCGCTGCTGTAGAAGACCACAGCGTGCTGAAGGCATCCAAAAGATTTTGATTTCGTACTCGTGTCCCCTGTAGGGGGCACAGCTCCCTTGACCTGCTCCTTTGCTGCCCTCCAGCATTGAGTTTCAATTAAAGTCACACAGGGAGGCAAGGAAACTGAAGCACGATATAGGCTAAGTCTGGGTACCTTCCCAAGGGTGTCCGAGGGCAGCTTGGCACCCAAGCCCATCCCAGCCCGGTGCACTCCTGCCCCATGACAATTCCAGAAGGATACAGCTGAGTTGTGTCAAAGCTGGATGTTAGGGGCGGTGGAGAGGGAGACACTGTCCTCCCTTCTGCTTCTTTCCAGTAACGGTCTTGGTAGCACTTCTGTTTTCATCAACCCTACATCCTGACCATCAAATATCATACCAAATTAACATTATTTCCAGACTGTGCACAGTGATAAATAACCAAAAAGCAACACACAGGTGAAGTATGCCTCCTTCATAATCCGACTCAATCATAAGGTTCAACATTAACACCCACTGAGAGTGAATTGTGAGAGAGAGATTGGTGAAATACACTTAATGTCAGCAACGAGGACAACAAGCACCAGCATCGCAGCTGGATAAGAGGTCATCATCACTCGAGTAGGCTGTACTCAGTGTTCACTGCAGAACAGTAAGAGAAACAGAACACTTAGAAATATCTAAGAAAAACATGACATTCAGTGTTTTCCTCTGTGCCTCTCTCCACAAACCACATTATTTAACCCAATGCAACATCATGTAGAGAATGAAGTACCCAGCACTTACTTCCCACAGGTAAACAGACTCAGTTAAAACCATGGATGGTAAAGTGGAGTGGGTGCAGAACAGGGACTGAAACACAAATGCCACATCTGGATTCCTTCCAAAGGGTGTCCAAAAGCTATTTCATATTTACAGATGTTTGCAGAAAATCCCTAGTCTGGGCTCCAAATATTTTTACTGGCAGAAATGCCTTACTCTAGAAACTTTACAGGACATAGCTAGTTATCAGTAAGTCTAAGAATACTGCTTCTGCGTGTGACCTTTACTTTGCTTTTATTCTTAGATCACCACTGCTACAATAAACTTATTAGTATTCTTTGCAAACCCTGCTAACACTTTAGTTAGTGTCTATGTACACTTTGCAGTATTGGTCTGACCAAAAAAACCTGAAGCTTGGCACTGAAATAAGTCAAAAGCTGAAAGGAATATTCTAGCACATACATAACAAAAAGTAAAACCACTTTTCCATTGTTTTAGATCTATGATAATTTTCAACGACAGACAGCATCAGCAAGTAGGTGAACAGAGACAAAGGAGAAAAAGTTGAATATAGACTCCCTCTGCATTTTAACACTTGCTCCCTCATTTATCAAGATCATGTGTAGAATGTCCAGATTTTTAACAACAGGAAAGCAGCAGGTGCCTCTACAGGGATTTATGTGACAGATAATGCCTGCAAAGGATCACAGGCCCAACATGGAGGCTGAGACCTCATCTTACCCATTGTCGTGGTTTAGCCCCAGTCGGCAACTAAGCACCACGCAGCCGCTCGCTCACCCTCCCCCTCCCCGGTGGGATGGGGGAGAGAATCGGAAGGGCAAGAGTAAGAAAACCCACGGGTTGAGATAAGAACAGTTTAATAATTGAAATAAAATAATAATAATAGTAATAATAATAACAACAACAATAGTAATTGTAATGAAAAGGAGAATGAGAGAGACAAACAAAACCCAGGGAAAAGAAAACAAGTGATGCAACCGCTCACCACCTGCCGACCGACACACAGCCAGTCCCCGAGCAGCGATTGCTCCCCAAGGCCAACTCCCCGCAGTTTATATACTGAGCATGACGTCATATGGTATGGAATAGCCCCTCGGTCAGTTTGGATCAACTATCCTGGCTGTTCCCCCTCCCAGTTCCCTGTGCACCTGGCAGAGCATGGGAAGCTGAAAAAGAAAGTCCTTGACTGGTGTAAGCACTACTTAGCAACAACCAAAACATCAGTGTGTTATCAGCATTCTTCTTACACTAAATCCAAAACACAGCACTATGCTAGCTACCAGGAAGAAAATTAACTCTCTCCCAGCTGAAACCAGGACACCCATCCATTTCACTGCGAGACCTGCCCCAGTGCCGCTTTTCAGTAGGGAGAGGTATGGTAAACCCTGTGCCTTCTAAAGACACCTGCTGCTAAAATCAGGGACAAGACAGCGACTTGAAGGCTGTGGAACCAACATCCAGACACTGCTGCCATTCCTCTTGATTCAGGGCACGTAGCTACTTTTTCATTTAACGTGTTTAACCCTCTGCTCTTCTACATAAATGCAAAAACCCTAAAAAAAAATCCTCATAGTTGCTACTTGCTGATCAAGATGTTGTGTGAAAACCATTTAATATTTTAAATGTTTTGCTAAAAAAATTCCTTTTCCAGAAAATGGAAAAAATGGAACAAGAGGATTCCTGCTGTACTAAGTGCTTTGTTAACCTTGGATTTCTGAACACGAACAACAAAAGCAAGGTTTCCATTGATTATCCCTTGTGCAGGGAACTAAATTGATGGCCTCTTCCTCAAACATCACTGTTTTGACTCTGAATACTAAGTCATTCCTGTGAGCAATAGAAAAATCCCTGCTAGGAGGGAAAGATTTTGGAAGAAATTATCTCTTATTATATCTTATTATATAAGAAATTATAATTCTGAATCACTGTCTGTAGCCAAGTAAAATCAGGGCAGAGATATTTGTAGGTGTCAAGTCAGGCACTGTAACTCAATATATACTTTGAATAAAATCCCAACAGGCTATTCTGGGACATTCACACAGTGGCAACTGAAAAACACACACTTTTTTTATTTAAATTAACCCAATCTAACTTTCTGGTCCGCCAACGGCAGAGCTGTTTTGCTCAAAATCTAACAGATCCTCCAGTGCAATTGCCTGCAGGATGTCAACTAACAAAGTTTCATTCTAGAATTATAAACGTTTTGCAGATGGCTGAGGAGAGCATGGATCAAGGCCACACTACCAACCAAAACCTCTGGGCCACATCAATTACTGTTTGCCATTTACGCTTGCTTCATGCATAAGGTATAAGCCTAAATTGTTCCTTCTCTACACACGTGCTGACTGACCCTCCAAGATGAAATAACTTAGCGATTTTCAGGACTGCATTAACCGCTGATTAGTTGGGTGCTAAGTCAATTAAACATGCCTCATTTTCATTATCAGATATGACTGAATACTCCATTTACTCATTAAGCAGAATGCCAAGGTCATTATGGGTATTCTGAACGGAGTCTTCCATAGAGGGAGATAAACAATCTTGTATCTTTGTTTAATGTTTATCCATTTTGTATATATATTTAAAAAAAAAACCAAACCACACAAAAAACAACTGGCATTCTCTGTTAGCTTGCATATCAGACAATATTCCTCCAATGGATGGTTCTTTTGCATTATCTTTTAGAACTCTTCACATACTTTGTACTACTATCAATATTATAAATATTACTGGGTTTTGGCTTATAGTCACATTTTTTCCAACTTTTCCAAAGATCAAAACTGAACTAGCTTCCATGTTAATCAATTCAATCTCTGCAAAGCACTGCAGAGATAACAGACACCAGTGCTGTGCAAAGATCAAGGCACCCACACCACAACATACCTGGTACCCACAGCATCCTTCCAGTAGGTGGGTGACCGGAGCACAGAGCCGGCCTGGAGCTGAGGCCCTCGACATCTGAAGCACCTACTCTAGACTTGATCTAAGGGGTCTGTGCCTTGCTTTTACTTTGCATACAGTTCCTTTGAAAGCCCAGTAAAGTCAAGACATTTCACTACCTCAGGAAACCATTTCAGCCTGAAGGTTTTTTAAGTTTTATTTTTAATAATAATAAAAAAAAACCCTAATCAAAACCCAACAGTCAGTTTTTCCCCCAGGTATGAATTCAGACCACATTTTTAGTAAAACACCACAAACAAAGAAAACAAACCCAACAACCCAAACAAACAAAAAACCAAACAAAACCTCTATTTCCTTTAATAGAAAGGAGTTTACCAATTCCTACCCTGAGCCTGCTAAAATGCTACATAAGGTGGTCAGCCTTAGACTTTGTGTATCCTAGTTCACAGCAAAATCTCTTAGAAACTTATCGTTGAAGTTTCCTAATAAAGCTACTGAAACATTCTCAGAGCTATCACACTTTTACTGAAATTCAGTTCACCTGATGGAAAACGCCTAAGCTAAAAAAGGAACCAGAACTTCCTCCACAGTGAACCTCTTTCTATGAAGCAATTTGGAAGCAGGTAACAGTACTAGTCTGGTGTAGCTAATCCAGAGATTGATGTAAAGAACCCTCCCTTCTCTGTCCACTTTCCTTATCCCCTCACAAAGCTTCTACATATGCATACATATTCTCCATGTCCCAGAAAAATACAGTTACAAAATTGGGACCTCTGCAATTAGGGACCCAGAAAGCATCTCTTGTTGTCCCTTCTGATGATCCACAATGAAACTAAATCTATCTGGACGGACTGAATTAAGTTTATGTGAAATTAAGTTTGCCATAATACGAATAATAACAAATGTAACCCTTGGGTAAAAGAAAAGGGTATTTGAGTGTGGTTTAATAGAAGCCGGGGACCAAAGCACTTTTAACACCATAAGCTTAAGTGACACAGGAAGCAAGGAAGTTTTTTGGAAGACAAATCAAGATCTGTGAACAGGATCCTCATTACTGACTCCTGTCTGCCTCTTCATTATCTGTACAGTAATAAAATAATGGAAGTTCATAGACTTCTAAATCCATGACTATCAGTGATTTCATATACCAGCATGGGTCCCTTCAGCTAAGTCTTTTGATATTTGATGCGGTTGATGTTGAAGGAAACCTTGTTGTAATGACTTCACCTATTCAATGGCATATTAAATAAACAGAATAAAGCATATGTAACTATGACTGCGGGTTGAATATAATTAAGAAATGAACTGTGATAGCAAATCAAAGATTTTTGTGCAGCCAGAGGATTCCCATAGCGGAACAATAGATCTGTCTGCTATTATTTCCTTGTCATATTTAAATATTTTGCAACTAGAATCAAATGTTTATATGTAAAGAAAAGGAAAAAAAAAATCTCTTCCACATCTATGGAAGCTAGATCAGAGAAAGCTAAGTTACAACCTGGTAATTTTCAGAGGTGGCCTACTCTTCAGCAATACTTTGATACACTTGACATTTCAGTTAGAGGCATTACCAAGACAGAAGCAGATTGAGAGTTGATTACCTTCTCTGCATTTGCATTAATTATTTTTTATTGTCAGAGCCAGTCTATTTATATAATGGTATATGTGCATAGTATTTAACCAGAATTTTGGACCACCAGATATTACAGTTTTAGGCTACAAGCTGACACAATACAGGGGCAGGAAAAAAAAAAAAGCATAAGAGGAGCAAAAAGGCAGAACATCTCATGAATTATGTCAATCTCTAAACTTTCCCAAGAAAGAAGAGGTGATCTGCTCACTCTGTCTGCTCATTCTGAAGTCAAGTAGACTAACAGCTTGACACCAGATATTCTCCAAGAGGGTGAAGCCAGTTGACAGTCATAGTCTCACTGTCTTTCACTGCTTCTCAGCTGCCCTTGTGTCAGTGTTTTATCTGGCTGCAGTTGCAGCTGTTAGAGTTTTGTGATTTATAGGTACAGCATCTCCTCATGAATTAGAGAGACAAAGTGACATCCAGTTTGTGATTTCTGTAATTTCTTGTGCTGTCTCACAGTAAGACAAATCTCTCTCCTGTGAGAGAACACCAGAAATAATTTTTTTTTTTTAAAAAAAAAACAACACTTTAAAGAGAGAGGCAAATTGAGGGTTGGGCATACTAAGATCAGATGCATGCGGCTATAAAGAGCAAATTCACATTAACATTGGGCTGAGCTATAACTATGTTCCTATGTGACCAGTGAAGCACACCGAGGGTGATTCAGTACACCGCAGGAGTATAGCTCTCTCCATGGACCACACAGAGAGCTATAGCTTTTCATTCCAGGCTTCTAATTTAGTTAAAGGTGGACTCCGAGGTATTCATGCCATCCAAGTGATAAAATGAGGTCATTTACATTTGTCTGCTATTCACCTAGTATGCACCTAGCAGGCTTGAAGAACAAAATTCAGTCCAGGCAGAAACACAATGAATGTTAATTGAGGTCAGTAGGACATTCATTTGCTTACTGCAAGGCTGCCTTCCATTCCATGAGCGTGAGGACATCATGCCGTTAAACTCAGAAAATCTCCCGTCTTCTAGTTAAAAGCCTTTGCCACACACCTCTTCCCATGCTCAAGCAGTACGCCTCCTTTGCTTTTTCCAAGCTTGTGGAAAGGGGACTGTTGAAGGTCTAAGACTATTCTGAGTTATATCTTTATACTTGGGAAAGTTTTTGCACAAAATGTACTCCCTGAATGCCAGACTTACCTGACTTTGTTGACATAACTAATGGGAACAGCAACTTCTGCCCAAGGCCTTGGTTATACCTCACCTATCAACTTCCATGGCACTAACATTTAATTCTTCCAGGCATCAAGGTATATTGCGATATCACAGAATAGAGAGAAAAAAAAAGATCATTTGGTTTATATTTTTTGAATTCTCACAGCAGTTGTAGCATTTCATCCTGGTGTTTTACCCTCATAGAAACATGCACCAGAAAATGCGAAAGAAAATGAACAGAAATCCCCCTATAATTAAACAGAAAACTGAACTCTTATGCCTAGGGATTCAAAATAGAAAGGAGATGTGTCATTCCACTATACACCAAATTAGCAAGATGACAATAGGTACAGACTAAAGCTCAATCTATGTAGTTCAACCAAAAAATGAAGGCAGTAGATTTGATTGCATTGCCTGTCTACCTGAGGGAAAGAATTCTGGCAATAAAGGGCTTTTTTAATCTACTTTCCAAAGGCTAAAAACCAAAGGCAGCAAGTTCACGTTACAATGAAGATGCTTACTTTAAAAAGCAAAGGTAACTAATTAGCAAGACATCTGGTTTAGGGAGATAGCTTTCACTCTGTAACAATTTTAAGCCAACATGAGACATCCTGTAGAAGGTGAGCCTATTGCAGGAATCACCTCACAAGTCTCTACAGCTTATTCAAAGAAGGAAGGCAATCATGTTATTTGTTTTAAATATCGACACTTAATAAAAAAGAGAAAAAAGCTATAAAGACTTTAACATGAAACAAAAAAACAGGTGTTTCTATCCTCAATACTCACCTTTAATTAAAAAAAACCAAATAGCCTTCTCCTCCATATCATGTTATCAGCTATTCTTGGGACTACTCACCAAAGCATCTATATGCAGCAATATTATTTCTGTTCTCCAAAGATGAGATTTACCTCAGTCTTTTTCAAACACTCTTATCTCAAAGACTATTCTCTCAAGGTATGGCAGCCAAGAACACTGCTGAAGCTTCCCCCAAAACATTTCTGTCAAACGTTACAGCTACTTTTTTTTTTTTTTAAATTAATTAAAGACACCACCAGATTATCATGGAAGAAAGCTCGGATTTTAGTTTAGATCACAGCAACATCTCAGGTAATGCCTGGATGCTCACCTCTAAGGTCCCACTGGAAGCATAGCCTTCTTTCACCAAGGACTAGGCTATCCCAAATTACCTCATATCCCACTAAAGGAACATGCACTT
>VYZW01052718.1:0-21611 GCA_013401315.1 Balaeniceps rex
CCGGGCCCCGGCGCTCCCCTGGGGACCCCCCCGGCCCGAGGGGAGAGCGGCAGGGACAGCGGGGAGGGGGGACCGCGGACACACGGACCCTCCCCAGCAGGGACAGAGGGACGTCCCCAGCGGGTCCCTCCTGGGGGGGGCACGGACCCTCTGCCCCTCCCAGCCACAGCGGGGACCCCGACCCCCCCCAAAACGGTGACGCCCTGGAAATGGGGCGGCTTTGGGTCGCCTTTGGGGCCGCCGCTTCACCAAGACGCAGACGAACGCCCGGCTTAGTTACGCCCCGCTTCGCCCCAGCTGGGGACCCTCGCCCAGCGACGGGAAGGGGCTCGAGCTTCAAAGCGAATTCCCCGAATGCAGCCACCAAAAATAAATCCCGTGGCTCAGATTTCCCCGCAAATCTGAGACCGGATTCAGGCATCTCCGAGCATACGCGGGGTATTCAGGACTTACCCGCACCACAGATCATACATTTCCTTACCTTAAACACAGCAGCCTCCGGGAAAAGGAACCGGGAACACCGGTTTTATTTCTAAAACGGGCTGAAAGCTGAACAGAAAAGGTTAAATCGAATCTTTTACCAGAAAAGTCTGGCCCTCTGTCGCGTCGTTCACGAGCCGCGGCGTAGCTGGTGCGTGGGGTAAAGTTGGTGCCACGTACATAGAAACAAAAAAGGCTTAATTGGGAAAAGATTTAATTAAACCAGAAGATGTAATTAAAGGAAAGACGAGATCTGACATCTAAACCCACCCTCCGTCTGGGGCTCAAAACAAATCAGCCAAAATAAAACCGAGAGGAGCAGGGGGGGATAAAAAGCGCATCGCCGTTGGAGCCTGCTGACCTTGAACTCCGTCTGAGGATCGGTTTTGGGCTCTGGGAGGGTCCCGGCAGCACCCGAAACTTCTTGAAATGCCGCGAAAACGGCTCCGTCCCACGTGTGCAAACCCTGCCTGGCTTTTACCGGGCGAAAGGCCAGTGCAGGACAGAGCCTGGCAGGCAAATTCAGGTTTTTCATTGAAATTCTGAAAACAGCAGCTTCACTGCTGCCTGCGCAGAGGTAGATACCAGCCCCAAATCGGCTCCAGGCTGGGAAAAATGCTCGTGGGAAGGAGAAGCAGCCGCCGTCTTGAGGGCGAGATCTTCACGTGGAGGAGGTCGGATGCGGCTGGGGTTCATGGCAAAACCGGTCGTCGTTACCTGGTGGGCGTAGAGAGGGACGGGGCCTCACCCCGCTGGCCACGAACCCCGGGTTTCTCGGTGGCGTCTCACCGCAGTTTCTCTCATTCCCCCTAATTTGAGCGCAGCCCCTCTATAAAATCGTTAGTAATGAAACTCTGCCCCTGCTCGGTTTTCCAAGCTTGGAATTTTCCCCAAATTAGGAAAAAAAAAAGGGTTACCGTCACACCAGCTCTGCCAGCCAGGGAGGAGAAATTTGAATCGAAATCAGGAAAATATCAACGAGTCCCTTCCCAGATCAGATCAACTATTTGGGGGAAAAAAAAGGGGAAAAACTTTGAGGTACCTAAAAGCAAGCCCCCAAGATCGGCGACATCGTGGTTTGGACCCGTGGCCAGTGCAAGGCGCCGGCTCCGCAGCTCTTCTCGCCGCTCACGGGACGCTCTGATCCCGCCAGCCTCCCCGGAAGAAATCCCGGGCTCCGCTCACAATCCCCAACTGCGTGCCAGGTTCTGTGCTAAGCTCGAGCGATGGAGGAGAATTTTCTGCGGCACAAGAAGGGTTTCCGTTAAAACCGGTTCCATCCTTACAACCGCGGCAGCCGGAATCATCTGGTGACGGGCGTGTCTGCGTCGACGTTGTTGAGGAGGAAGAGCTCAGGGCGAGCGGCGAATCCCAGGCGGCGCTGGAAGAGGCGAAGGACAGGAGTTAGAGCTGGGAACGGCCCGAGCTGGGCAGGGTTTGACAAAGCCCAAGTTGAACAGAATTAAACAGCCCAGGTTGAGCAGGGTTTAACGAAGCCCAGGTTGAGCAGGGTTTAACGAAGCCTGACAAGAACAAGACGCCCCAACCAGAGAGTCGTGCGTTGGTTTAAGCTCAGCTTTAGAGTTTTTTTGGTTAAACCCAAAAGCCACGAGCACCAGCGGTGAGGAGGGAGGCGGAGAAGAGCCTCCATCCCCCACGCAGGCACGGCCCCGCGTCCCTGGCGAGGATGGGACCAGCCGGAGCCGGGCCGGCAGCTCCCCGGGGACCCGCGGCTCCTCCGATCCCATCCCGCTCACCGCCACATTTCCACCTGCAGAATCCAAAGGTTTGGGGTTTCTCAGTTTTCTATTCTTAGGCAGTCAAACTGAAGCAGCGTCAAAGCAACTTTTTCACGTGACAGCAAAAGAAATCAGTATTTGCGCTCTTCCGAAATTTGGTGAGGCGTTTAACGGTGCTAGGTAATTGCGAGCGCTTAATTAACGTGCAGGGAGCGTCGCTGGAATCACCGAGGCTGCACGCAGCTGATCGCGAAGGGAAAGCGACGCCACGCTCGGACGAAGCCGAGGCGGTCGTTCTGCTGCTGCGCCGTGCCGGCCATTGCTTACAGCATCAGCTTGTGCCATGCCTTCGTTAATTAGGGGTAATTAAGCAGACAGAACTTGATGCAGCGTGAATGTTATTTCTGTTGATTAGTAAATGGATCCACTGTAAGGGTTCTACCCACGGTGATGCTCTAGAATCGCCGTTCTCTTCCGTAGAGCATCCCCTCTGTTAGTTTAAATTAATTTCCTTCTCAATTTGAATTCAATTTGGGGTGTAGACAAGCCTTAATTAGCACTAACTGATTACACAGGTCAGTTAATTAAGAGGACACGTTGCGGGGTGGTCGTCTGCCTCCTCCCAGAGGTGAAGGTGACCAGAGATCGTCCCTTGGCCATTGCAAATCAAGGCGGCGGGCACAAGGGTTTCACAGAGCGAGACTTACCGGATAGAAACAAACCCTAAAGGGCTTTCGTTCTCCCAGAGCATCGCGGCAGGCTTACGAATTAATAAAATAAGAATAAAATACCCCGAGAGAGAGACACAAGGCACTCGCAGTGCCCGGATCCTTCTCACGGGAGCGGGAAGCTCGCCGGGGTGGGAAGGGAAAATCGCAGCTCTTGGAGCAACACCGACCTCCAGCCTCCGGATCAGGAGCCAGTGTTCGAGGCAGGAGCCGGGGGACGCAGCAAAGCGGCAACTTCTGCCTCTACCAGCATTTTCCTCGGAGATTTTTAGACCACGAGAGACAATCAGCTCATCCCTCCGACCTCCCGTGTTACGAACCCACCGGGTTAGTCTGGCTTATCTCTGTTTCAAATAACCAGGTCTGTACCTGCACTCAGGCTTAGCTGCGGCTAAAGGAAAGGCTCCAGGGAGTATAAAAACCAGTAAAACTTTTTTTTTCCAGTGCAGCTGATAGTTTGGCCGAGAAGCAGACAGGAGCAACGCACCGCTGGGGGCGGAAAAGCCGGTAAAGTAAGAGCAACGCAGGACGCGTGCGCCGTGTCCTGGATCCCACCAAAGAAATCCCAGCAGGGAAGGGACCGCACGGCTCACGGCGACCTGTTCCTTTGCTCTCTTGATGGGGGACACGGTCACAGCGGACCTGCTGCGTGCTCACGGGAAAGCCAGGAGCAAATGCAACAGAAGCCGGAGGGGCTAGATCCCGCGGGGAGGGGGAACGTGCCGGCACGGCACGGTGCCGCGCGCCTCTCTGGGAGCTCGTCCTGCCAGCGTGGCCTGCGGGCATCGGAGCCGTCGGGGGGTCTCCTTTATAGCCAGGTATCGCTAGCGATTCAGAGCAACCCCCCCCAAAAAAGACCCAAGAAGCCACGTTGAAAAAGTATCTGTCTTTTAATCGAAAAGGTAGTTTGTACAAACTGGTTCAAAGGCAGATACAGCGGGGGGAAAAAATAAAATCAGTTTCACGAGGAGCAGAAGCCAAGAATGAGAACTCAATCCGGAGGCTCCGCCGCAGAGCTACCATCTTAAAGTTATTATTTCAGCAGAGCAGCCAGGAGAATCTCTGACACCTTACAAACCAAAAATCCTGAATACAGGGAAATGGGAGGGATCGACACAGCGGGATTACAGAGCCCGTCGGCCGAGGACGGCTGGCCACAAACACGCCTCCGGTCCGACAACCCACGCCAATTCCCACTCACAATGTACACGCCAGCTTTTTGTTTGTGGAAATAGGTGTAAAAGCTACAAGCGTTACAATACAGGGGTTAAATCCCGCTGGAATTTTTCAACTAATAATTTGAAAATTAGAAATACATCATGTTTTAATGCTTGCTCAGCTCGAGGGGGGAGCAAGCGAAGTTCAGCTGGTTTGGTAAAGGGTAGGAATAGCGTAAACGATCCTGCCCGTAATTAAAATGGAGTTTTCATGCTGTGCTTTGAGTTGTGTCACCTGCGTCTAAGAAATGTGTCATTGGCATCATGAAATTCTCCAAAAACTCGGGCAGCGATGGCTAAAGCACTACAGAGAGCTCAAAACGTGAGTGTGCTGTCCCTGACCGTGCTGTTCACCTCCTGCTCACCGTCAGCTGAGCTTCACGTGGGCGAGCGGCGCGGCGCGGCACGCCTGGGGCTTGTTCATACAAGAAATCACCGTTAAAACCAAACCCAAACCGCGCCGCCTGCAGATCGTCTCTCTCTGAGGCTCTGAATGCCGCGGGGCTTTTATTTCAGAGAGCAATTCCCTGCCTGGGGCTAGAGAGCACGTGAGAAGCGCCGAGGACAGCGATAAATTTCCTGAGAAAGCCTCGTTAAGGATGAGGGCTGGAGCCCAACCCTAATGACCCCGCGCCGGGCAGTCCTGACCAAACTCTCCAAAATAAACCACTGTCCGGGCAGGGAGAAAGCCGCGTTCGCTGCTCCGGAGCTGTTCAACCGAGAAGGTTGCAAAGCGCCAGCGGCAGCACGAGCAGAGCCCGGTCCCGAGCCCTCGCTGCAGGTTCTGAGTCAGCGGGGTATCTACAAGCAGGGGTTGGTTGCGACACGCCAAACCACCCGTACTCGGTCTTTCAGATCCACAAAAGCACTTTGGTACCTAAAAAACCTTTGTGGAGCCGCGCCTTAACCGGACCTGACAGCCACAGCTTCCAGATGGTCACAGAAGAGAAACCTCGCTAAATAAACCCCTGGTTTACGGCTTCTGACACCCCATTTTCATGATCGAGGCATCTAAAAGCACCCTGCCACGCGGAATGTAACCTCGAGATGCTGGGACAAACAACGGACAACCTTTTCTAATCGCAGAAGCAAAGCGTACCGTTCTCTCTATCATAATTCGCTACATCAGACTCAGGTCGCCTTCCAGGTGAAGGCTTCACCCGAAAAGGGAACTGAAGCTCATTAAATGCTAACGAGAAGGGCACTGAGAAGGGTTTTGTAGTGAATCTAAAGCAGGGCCAAGGAGGATCGGCAAATAAAAACCTGAAGTTGTGTTACAGTGTTGACCCCCCTGGAGAAGGCTGTCGGCATCCTCTGCAATGTGACATTTTGAGTCATAAAACAGGGATTTTTGAGAACTACAAAGAGTGTTTCCATGAATCACATACATAGGGAATAAACTCACAAAACCATAAATAACCATAAACATTACAACTCGTTTCCTTTGCTGACCACCAAAATCACACGTCAGGCGAGTAAAAAAAACCCATAAATGCCAACACTAATGCTGAGGTGTCCTTACGTCATCCTGCCCTCGTGGGAGCTGTGCATCATGCTCAGCCCCACTCTGAATTAGAAGTATTTTCAAGTGGAAAAAAATCAAATCCAGTCAGATCACGAACAGCAGCCGCAATCTGACCACAGAGGTAGACTCTGGGCGTAGTGTCACTGCGTCACGCTTTGCCTAGTGTCAGCGGCAGGAGCACCCTTCAAGCATCGCCCAAAAGGTGCATTTTGAATTTCCTAGCTTATTTTTCTAGATTCTCCAGATCAGTGCAGAAGCAGTAATTACCTGGAGCTTCAGCGTTTCTGCTACATGGATTAAAATGTTAAGGGACGAGAGAGTCTGCCGGTTTTAATGCAAAAACATAAAGAGTCTGGAGCAAAGGTTAGCTGGGAAGACGAGTGTCTGCAGCGCCGCGCGCTTCCCTCTGTGCTGCGGAACGCTTTAGTGTCTGGAAAGCAGGCAGCCTCTGTATTGCACGACTGACGAAACGCTCCTCCTCACAAGCGTGATTAGAGGCGATCAGCAAAGAAAACATCCAACTTTTGAGTATTTCAGCAGCAAGACATTTTCTAATATGTACATCTGAATTTTTTTTTTTTAAACACACATATTCCCTGTGCAAACCGCACATACATTTGTCTATGTTCACACAGTAAACCATAGAAACGCACTGGCTCTGATGGCTACTCGCTGTGTACGGACACTGCCTCTACTTAGCGGAGTGAGAAGGCGACTCTTCCGTGAGCAGTGTCCTGGTGACGCTTACCGTTTTCCCGCAGGCCAGGAAGGAGACCCCCAGGGCAATCAGACACAGCCAACTCTGCAATTAAAGAAGGCGCCGGTGATCAGAAACGCCGCGGAATATTACAGAGACCCAGATTCTGCTCGTTTAAGCATTATCGCGTGCTTGATGGTAAATAAATTGTCATTTGAAGTAACACGGGTGTGGGTTAGAGATAAACAAGTGCTGACGGGCACCACTGATGGGTCTGGAGGGCGGACCCTCGGTGGATAGGGAATTGGCCGGATGGCCGCACTCATGGAGCTGTGGTCGATGGCTCGATGTCCGGGTGGAGACCGGTGACGAGGGGTCCCTCAGGGTCCGTACTGGGACCGGTATTATTGAACGTCTTTGTCAGGGACACGGACAGTGGGATCGAGTGCGCCCGCAGCAGGTTTGTGGGTGACACCGAGCTGAGTGGGGTGGTTCCCTCTAGAGGGAAGGGATCCATCCAGAGGGACCGTGACAGGCTGGAGCGGGCAGCCTGTGAGCACCTCACGAAGGTCAACAAGGCCAAGTGCAGGGTCCTGCACCGGGGCAATCCCAAACACGGGCACAGGCTGGGGGATGAAGGGATTGAGAGCAGCCCTGCAGAGCAGGACTTGGGGGTATGAAAAACTGGCCATGAGCCGGCAACGTGTGCTCACAGCCCAGAAGGCCAACCGTGTCCTGGGCTGCATCACCCGCAGCATGGCCAGCAGGTCGAGGGAGGGGATTCTGCCCCTCTGCTCTGCTCTGGTGAGACCTCACCTGGAGCCCTGCGTCCAGCTCTGGAGCCCTCAGCACAAGGAGGACATGGAGCTGTTGGAGCGGGTCCAGAGGAGGCCCCAAAAATGCTCCGAGGGCTGGAGCCCCTCTGCTACGAGGCCAGGCTGAGAGAGTTGGGGCTGTTCAGCCTGGAGAAGAGAAGGCCCCGGGGAGACCTTAGTGCGGCCTTGCAGTGCTGAAAGGGGCCTACAGGAAAGATGGGGAGGGGCCCTTTATCAGGGAGTGTAGTGATAGAATGGTGGGTAACGGTTTAAGACTGAAAGAGGGAAGATTTAGATTAGATATTAGGAAGAAATTCTGCACTGTGAGGGTGGTGAAGCACTGGCACAGGTTGCCCAGAGAGGTGGTGGAGGCCCCATCCCTGGAAACATTCAAGGCCAGGTTGGACGGGGCTCTGAGCAACCTGATCTGGTGAAAGACGTCCCTGCTCACGGCACGAGCTGGACCAGGTGACCTTTAAAGGCCAACCCAAACCTTTCTGTGATTCTTTGAGCTTTCTATGATTTTACACCTCTGGCAGTATAGACATGTACAGCGGAACCGTGCGTTATTCCAAAGCCTCTGCGAACCTTTCACCTGCTGTGACATTAAATCGAGGCCCTTTTGGTAACAGCGAATGAGCGAATTGCTAAAGAGATGGTTGAAAAAGCAGGGGAAAGGCCGCGTGGGTTAGTAGGTGCAGCACAGAACAGATTCCTAAGCAAATCTGGCCGCGAAAGCCTCAACTTCCCCATCTGTTCTGACCTGCGTCCGACTTTAATGCCTGCAAAATGTGACAATATAATGGTGAGAAAATAAATCCATTGCCTTATCCTGCCTACGAGGAGTCTCAGCTTGAACCAGACTTACCAAATACGCCACAAAGGACAGGTAGACCACGCTGAGAATCGCAGCTCCAATGTACAAAGCCATGTGGTTCAGGGACATGACGTAGGTTACCACGAAGTACATGTTAATGCTGCAGATCAGGAGGATCAGCAGCCCACCACCGATCTTCCAGAACCTGTGAGCAAAATCAGCGCAAAACAGGGTGAGGCGGAGGGGCCACTCTTGCGTTTGGAGGAGATGCTCTAGGTCACAAGGCGAGGAGGGGAATGAAACGTGTGCCTGAGGCGAGCAACACGCCACCTCCTCCTCGGAGGTGATTCCCTTCATACTTACAATCCGTTGGCAAAATCATTCATGACACTGGGCAGGCTGGTGAATGTCAGGACAGGGATCAAAGCGAACGGAAGCTGGAATAAGCAAGAAAATACAGAAGAATAAAGAGTGGAAGTTGTTCTGATTATCTCAGCACCGACAAACATCCAAGGCTTGCTCATATCTGACAGCATTTCCCCGAAGCTATTGTAAAGTGAGTCAAAGGGACTTCCCCTGGCTGGAAGAAGGAAGCAATTTCAGATCCTGGCTGATCCTCTCCACCTCCCCCCAGTAGATCAACATCTCCTGACAGTAACTCGCTCTGCTCAGCTGCTCCTGCAAACCCTTAGGCACCAGAAGCTGAAATATTCAGCGCTAATGTTTTTCTCCAAGACCTGACCCCCAAAGCAGGCACTGCTGCTCACCTGGAGGCTCATAAGAACATTTAAGAAGTCGTTCATGCCAGTCAGGTGTTCGACGTCCTGAAAGATGGCAACGAAGAGGGTGGGGGTGACAGCGATAGAGCGCGTCAGCAGCACCCGGGCAAAACGGGACCACCGCAGGTTCAGGAAGCCCTGCAGAAAAAAGCAGAGCAGCTGCTGGGTGAAAACAGTAGGGGGACTTCAAGCGCCACAGGAAGAGGGGGGCTCAGGGCAGGATTAAAAGCTGATTAGTTTGAAAGGCACATCAGGGAGCTTTACAGAGCTTCCAGCAAGAGCAGCATGCCCAAGGAAGGGGAATCATCAATATGAGCTTTAAAGGCTCGGGAGTAGAGAGAACGGGGACGCAGGCAGCCGCTAAGAGTGCTAATTACCTCCATGACGAACTGCCCAGAGTACGTCCCCGTCATTGTTGAGCTCTGGCCGGCAGCGAGGATCCCGATTGCCCAGATATAGAGAGCAGCAGGGCCGAAGTAACACCCCAGAACGACGCCCTGGAACAGAGATTTGCAGTCTCACGTCAGTTCAGTCCCACATCTGAGAGCAGGAACAAGAAAGAGCAGGCGAATTCCCTTGTGACCAGATTAATCTCAGGCGTTGAGTCGAAAGAAAAGGAATAATCCATTTACAGGAGAGGGAAAAGCCTTCCCCACATCAGCAGCAGATAAGGCAATACCTCATGGGCTGCAGTTTTAACAAAGCAGTTTCAGGAGGGATGCAAGGAAAAACTTTGTCACAGCCAATCTAATAAAAGAGAGGGACAGACAGCCCGGGAGTCTCTGGGTCAGGTTAGGTGCAGCACGATTAGCAAAGGGATAGATAATTTTGCTTGGTCAAAGGGCTGGGCTCAAGGATCCCCAGGGGTCCCCTCCAGCTCTGTTTTCAGTGATCCTTTTACAGGTCCTGGCCTTCAACACCCCCTGTTTACCCAAAAGAAGCAGCCACTACCAGACAAGGACTCCAGGCTGCCGGAGACGAGGCCATCCCGCCTTGCGGGTCACTCACCCCTTTGTAGATATCCACTTCCAGCGTCTGGTTGTTGTTTGGGAAGAGCGAGGAGTGCGGGCTGCTGGCGTTCATGCAGACTTCGTTCTGCAACGACACAAAGGGGCAGGAGGTTGGCTTTGCTCAGTAAGAGAGAAGCGAGGATGAGCAGAAAAGGCTGCACACGAGGAGCAGCGGGCGCTGGAGGTCCCAAGGTGCTGGGTGCCTCTTCAGACTGGTTTAAATGGAAATAATGAGCACCCCTGTTCTTTTTTCCTCCCTTTACGCACAGAATATATGGGCTCTGCTTGACCCAGGGGCACTGGTGAGGCTCGGAGCTGCCCCTCTGCTCACACGGTCCCCATTACTGCTCTAACAGCCCCACGGTTCAGTGTCAGCCAGTCCCCAGCAAAGTCCCAGCCCCAACTCACCACATCCGCGTTTGTCTTTTCAAAGAAAGCCTCAGCGAAGACGGTCACAACAAAGATGTTAATGATGAAGGAGACAAAGAGAGCAATGCAGGACTCGATGAAGAAATACTTATTAGCTTCTTGTACTTCTTTCTTGTTTGCACGGTTCACTTGCCGGGACTGAAAGGGAGATGGTGACAACAGCAGGCTTGAGAAACAGGAACTGGCTATTATATTACTTACATCTGTAATTATACCGTATTAGACAGTGGGACATGGGTCACTGGATGGGAAGAGAACACGCTGGAGGGAAGAAAAAGCAAACCATGACATTTGCAGAACAAGCAATGGCTGGTTTTGCCAGCATGGCTGCTCTAGCCAACAGATCACTTCTGGTCACACATCCACACGTAAAGGACACGTGTCCCAAAGCTCTCACGGCTTTCCCTGTGCCAGGGACCCGGCCAGCCTCCTTCAGGGGGGTTTGCTATGTCCTCACCAAAGGAAACGCTTAAAGCAGACTCCCAGAGGCTGCGACTGCTCGAGCGTTTCAGGCCTCCCAGCGCGCCATGCCCGTACAGGTTAAGCAGCGCAGCCGCTTACCTTGACCAAGGCAGAGTGCAGGTACATGTTGTGCGGCATGATAACAGCGCCCACGATTCCCACGGCTTGCTCCAGCTGGGTTGTGCCGCAGTTCTGGCAGTACGGGATGAACAGCCCTTTTAGCAGCTTCTCCTGGTTGGGTTTCACTGTGACATACTGGGCACAGAGACAAAAGAAACACGGGTATTTGTAGCGTGATGTGTGACGCACAGCTGCCCAGGCTGCCCGTTTGAAGATACTTGAAAGCCAAAACGTGGCCGCTTTGGTAAAAAGCAAAACCACATGTGCAAACCAAAATGTGCAATCGTCTGCTGTTTAAATAAAACTGGGGATGCTGCGCTGAACAGTTCGTGCCGGTCTCCACATCGGAGAGGCAGAGTTTAGTACAGCCCGCGCTGCAGGCCAGGGTATGAGCCGGATGATGGCCACACATCAGAAACACAGACCCAGCTGCAAATGTCCTTAATTTTAAGTGTCTGCCCCACTGTTTGGTGCTGGTCAGGCACAGGAATAGTGGTGGGGGAAATGGGAACTTGTCACCAAACAGCTCTGGTGGAAACGCAGAGAGAGACGGTGAAGGTACCTCGTATCCAAACGTCAGAGCCATGATGGTAATCAGAAAACCAAAGAACGCTTCCAGTTTTCGCAAGCCTGTGAGAAGAAAAAGGACCATCAGCAAATTGAGAAAAGCTGAATCTCAGATTTAGTTTCTGGAATCCAGGAGGAGAAATTACCATATTTGTCCAGGAAGAGAAACATGAACGTGTCAGCAATGGTGATGAGCACGCCACCCCACAGCGGGATCCTGCGAGAGACAGGCAAGAGCAGACATCAGCTTACAAAACACTTCGACCTCATCCGCCCGCCACAACAATGCTTCAGAGTCCAAAATCTCTTTTTATTTAGGGCGCTTGTTTGGGGATGGAACCACAACGTCCAAGGGTTTGTTTGCAGTCTGACAAGACGTTTGGCTGCACAGGGCAAGGGACCGTAGGTTTGTTTCCTGCACAAACAGCTCAGATAAGAGCTCTCTCACCAAATCTGGAGAGCAGATCCCATGTCCACACAGAATGACAGGAGTGAGCGAGACTTTAATAGCTACTTGGTACAAAATTGTAGCTTCCCGTTACATTTGCATTTCCAACCCTCCTGGCCGAAGAGGACATCTTTCTGGTAGTGCTTTATTAGGAATATACAATTTGCCAGGAAAGCTGCAGCCAATTTTGGCGTGTATCAGTTATAGCTAAAATAAAAGCCAAACCCCACAGTTCTCCTTATAGCCAAAAAAAAGAAACAGGCACCAAAGGCTGAGTCATCTAAGAGAGCTAGCACAGCTTAGAAGAATCACCCTCTACAAAGAGCTTATTTTGGAAGATTTATAGGAAGTAAATGGCACGCGCAGTGTCACTTTCTCAATCCTAGAGGGGAGCACTCATTTCCTGCCGCCCTCTGACGGCAAACCCAACTTACTTCCCCACAGACAGGAGGTTAATAGCAATTGCCGAGCCAATGACTTCTTGCATATCGGATCCAATGATAGCGAGTTCGACCATCAGCCACAGGATAATCCGAGGAACCTAGAGGTAAAGAAATATCCAAAACCATTGAAAAGAGGGAAAATTTCTTCTCCTTTTAATTTCCTACATGAGCACGGGGTTGTGGTGATTGAGCATGCAGGAATGGCCTCTTTTCTCTGCCTTGCTATGGCCCTGCTGTGGGAAACATGTTGTCAGTTGCCACTTTATGGCTGGTCCAGAGCAGAAATCCGAGCTACCTGTGGCAATCACTGGAGGAGGTTCCCGGGTCACTTATATAATCTACATTACTCGCCTCAATAGATTTTGCTTGTTGCGAGAGCAAAATGGGACGTTTCTGTGTACTGAGGGGCTGGAAATGAGCATCGGAAGATATTTCACACAGTCAGACCAATGACAAAGCCTCAGGTGTTGGATGAGAAACATCCAACTGCACAGAGCTGGGACATCACCGACTTCCCCACAGCCCCTTCCCAAAGGACAGCCTCACTCATCTTCAGCTGAACGAGACGCAGAGCCCTTTCTTACACAAGCCGTGAAGATTTCTTAAGCAGGGAAATTTAACAGCCACGGAATGGTCTTGTTCTAAAGGGCCGTTTCTCTCCTCATGATTCCTTGAGCTTATTTAAGCGACGAGTTTTTCAACTTCGGGAGGCAGCAGTCCAAACAGAAAAGCTGAAATCCTGGGCTTTATTCCTGACTGCCTGCAATTCACTGGCAAATGCCAGGACGTTCAACCCACCTCCCTCCCTTGTGCTTTCCTTTTTCCAAGATGGGAAAGACACCAACGGGACCTGAAGCGTTCCCCACTGCTCTTCTAACAGCCCAGGTTCTTAACAAGCTCTTCGCTGGTGCTACATTAGGGCTACAATTAAAATCTTCCTCTAAATCTGCCTTTCTCTCAACTGTGAGCCAAAACAGAAGAAATCAACTTAACCCCCCCAGCTTCTTGGACAGTAAAGCAAGATGTGACAATGAAAATATTTTAGCAACAAAAAGACTTTCTCCTGAGGAGGATTTGGCACTGAACAGGCAGCAGTGACTCCTCAGGAGTCCCATGAGACCTGCCAGCCCCAGGTGAGAGAACGACACCGACCCATGGGACTAGCTGAAGAGCTTCCTTGTACCGCCAAGGACTGGGAGGTCACCCACCTTCTGGTACTGCCGGTTGCACACTTCGGCGAGGTGCAGCCCCGTCACCACCCCCAGCCTCGCGGCCAGCCGCTGCAGGAGCAGCCCGATGCTCGTCGCCAGCATCAGGACCCAGAGCAGCTGAGGGAGACACAAAGGCAGGATTGGGGTGCGCTGAGGCAGCAAGAACCGACAGCCACAAACAAGGTCCCGGGTCCCCTAGGATGCCTGCGCCCCACATGCACCTTTAGGAATCACAGGCCTTTTAAAATACACATTATTGACATTCGGAGGCTGTTTCATGCGCCCAGAGCTGGCACAGGAAGGATCCACATGCACCTAAAGCCAGGAGTCACTGCTGGAGAGGGCATATGAGAGCGCCTCACTCTCCCCTTCTTCTCTGGGGTGTTTTCAGCTCGGCAGCAACAACAGTACTATCAGTACTCCTGCCCTAAAACTTGGATGGGTACATGGGTTGCACAACTTACAGCGCTTAATCTGTAGGTTTCTGCACTGACCTTAAATCCTGCGACAGCCCCGGACTGTAAATCCGACTCGATGTTGCCCGGATCCAGGTAGGCAATGCTCATCAGAAAGCCCGGCCCCGTGAAGGCCCAGAGCTTGCGGAAACTAAAGCACGAGTGCTATTGAAGGGGAGAGAGGATCGAGACATCAGAAGTCAGCCCTGCAGCGGAGCCCTCTCCTAATGCAGGGGACGCGTCATCCCCACGAACCACCCCAGCTATCGGGCATAAAAAATGACAAGAGACAGCCAGGGTTTGATTTTAGTTTCATCACTGCCACAACAGAAAGTGGCACTGGTAAGATCAGTCTGTTCTTTAATCCAATCTTAAACTCTCCAGCAATCTCTGATCCTAATCTGAAGAGTTTCGGACCAGACTCTGGGACAGTCAAGGACACGCTCTTGGGCGGGAGATGAATCCTCCTGTGCCTGCATCCGAAAATCCTGCCTTACTGCTTTATCAAAAGCAAAGAGGGCACCTATACCCCCCTGCAAAGGGGACAATGCTGTTACAAAGGCCAGTGAAGCACTCTTGCTCCCTTTCCTTGATAAGGGAACAAAGGGCCAAGGTCCCCTCCCCTGCGGCTACAAACAAGACATTTCTCTGCTCTTTAGCAGATCCTGCTGCTCAGAGCTTTGCAGGAGACAAATCCTGAGTGATGAATCATTAACTCCACAGCAGGCATAGGCGATCCCGCACCGTCTTCTCCCCCAGATCCCCATCCAGCAGCCCTGCTACCCCTCGCAGCCTAGGCAAGAAGGGGAACCGGCACCCAAGGGAATGACTCACGCGGATACCAAGCGCTCACAGGTTTTTCCGACTGGATTTTCCTATCGGAGCAAGTGGAGGAGGGCCCAGCTGCACTCACCGTTTCATCTTCGGGAATTGCGATCTTGCTGTCAAAGTAGGTGGTAAAAGGCTCCTCAGAGGAGGCGTCCGGCGGCTGCAGCGGGTTCATGCTGCTGGAAATCGTGCTGACGACCTCCCCGTGCTCCCCAGAGGCATCTTCTGGAGGGGTGAAAGAGAAGCAGAAAAGGAAGGAGTGAGTGAGGGTCCCTGGAAACACAGAAAAACCTGGCAGAGACCTGGCAAGACCCACAGGTAGAGCAAAAATGAGAATGTTCTGCCCTCACAGCTAATGCTAATTAGGCTGTTAACAGACAATCAAATGAAAATAATATGTACTGCTGTAAATGCACCCTAGGAGACCACACTGCCTTGCCTGAACTCTCCCTCTCCCACATGGTGAGAGGAGGCCAGCTAGCTGGCGGTTTATTTATTCAGATTAATTTAAAAACCAGCCGTCACGGGGCACTGTGTGATGTAATGGCAGCCCCACGGTATTACCGTAATGATTAATTTAAAAAAAGCCGTCACGGGGCACTGTGCGATGTAATGGCAGCCCCGCGGTATTACCGTAATGATTAACTGGGACCGAACAAGCCAGATCCAAGAGAAACCTGTGGCTATTTTTGCACCATTACAGAGAGCATTACCCCAAACCCCTGGCTTAACAGACCCCCTGCGAGAAGTTTAGTCCTGGAAGGACCCTGCTGTCCTGCGGAATCCTGCTCCTATCCAGGCAACGCACAATGCAGCACTTGTTGGGAAGCAAGTGACAGTCAGGAGACTGCCTGACAATCCTCCCTTCTCCTAAAGCACGAGAGGCAGGCGGGAGAGCCAGCCTTTATGAATTTTCAGGACAGTTTCTAAATTTAACTTGTGAGGAAGGTGCGCAGGGTTACTCCAGCAATGAAGATGCACATTCCCACAGATTACATGTTAAGACTTGTGATACCCCCCGACTCCTCCCCGCCCACCTTCCGCAAAAAGCCCCTTCTCCCGAATCAAGCCAATACTCACTTTTGCTCTCCCTACGTGGCATTTTGCTCTAAGAGCTGAAGAGCAGCATGTGTCCCGACCGCCCAGCCTTTGTAAGAGGAGGAGGACTAAAACCAAGGCCAGCTCTTTCACCAAGTCTCCTATTGCATCATCAGAGTAAACTGACGTTGATTGCTCCTCCTTTTTCCCTGCCTCCCAAATACCTCGCAGGGCCACCTGCCCTGCCAGCAGACCCGTTTACATAATGGATTTGTGTGTTCAGGCAGGTGAGAGATCGGTCTGCAGGAGACAGGCTTGTTCATCTAGTTAAGCAAGGCTGAGTGAGCCCTGGGAACTGTAAATCTCCCGCTGGGGTCATCTCAAAAGCGTGAGGGTTTGCGTCCACTGTGATAATCAAGCGTACGGGGTGGTAAATGGGCACACCGAATCTTTGCGGTGGTTTTTGCAGGATGAAGGAATTAATTAAATTAAAGGTCAATGTACAAGAACAAATCTGCTGTGCCACAAAGTGAGCCTTACCGTAGGATGCCTTCTGGTCCATGTCGGAGTTCCCCATGGTGGAACACTTCCAGTGGCTTGGACACTGTTTTAGATTGGCCACGTTGGCTGCAAAGGAGAAGGGGGGAAAAAAACTGTCAAGAAGGAGAATAAAAACCTACAACAGACCCAACTGAACCAACAGCTCCTCGCAGGGACAGATTTACTTCCCCGGCCCTCTTCCAGCTTTGAAGAACCTTGCAGGGCCAGGAGAGGGGTGTTTTGCCCGGGATCTGCTTGGAAACTCCTGTTGCAACATGAAGAAAGGGTGAGTGGACTGACCAGGCAAACCAACACGACAGAAGTGTTTGCAAGCCGCCAGGCTTAGGACAGTGCCTGTTGTGAAACTCCAGCTAAGGAAACAAGAGTGGAATTTCCTTTATGTGTAAAAATTACATACCATCCCTCCCCTTCCAGGCATGATTATTACACCTCAGCGCACCCTTTACAGGGCATCTGAAGTTTCTTTTAAGGGCACGATGTAACTCTTTCATCGTGGTGTATTTTTAAATCTAACCCACGCGGAAAGGAACCATGATCTGGTACAGGACTTTGGATGAAGCTGGCGTCCTCCGGGCTTTAAAAGGTCAACCCCCACCAAGCCCCTCAAGGACAAGGCAAAGTACCAACAGTATATACGTTTGGTATGTAAAGCACTTAATCCCCCTCAAAGCCTGTTGTATATTAACGGGAGGTTTCCTTATAACAAGGCAATATTGGTTCAGTGAAGACATAAAAGGAAAACGTTAGCCAGGAATTAATTTTAAGTGATTTGAACCAATTTTAGGTTTTCAAAGATTAATTCCCTGGTTCCATAACCAGCTCCAAAGGCGGTTTGTAACCAAGCCAGGCACGCTAAAATAATCCAGGGTAGGTTACTTCACGCAGGGCTGGAGCGATACCGTTTCTTGTAGGCAGGGCTACAATTGTTATTTATCTATCCAAATATACTCAAGATTTTAAAATGTTGACTCTAGGGCAACAAGATGAATAAAGCACACTCCGTGCTCCAGGAACTCCAAACTCCGCACAACTCGCCAACAAACCCGCCAAGGCGCAGCGCTCGGGGAAGGAGTTTGCTTGTTCCGCCACTTTGCAAACAATCTCGAGTGTTTGCTCTGGACGAGCATGTAGGAGAATTCATCTGCGCCAGTGCGGAGCGAGGCGCTGAGGTTTCACCAAACTGTAAGATTTCCCATCCCACTTTTTTTGCTGCTCCCACACGGCTGCACGCCAGCCAGCTCTGCCTCTCCTGCAGAGCAGAAACCCGGTGCTAAAGTCACCAACTCTTCCAGCCTCCTCAGGGGCGGCAGAAAGCGGCTCTGGTCTGCGAGGTGTTCGCCCGGGGATGGGAGGGGTGGTGAGGACGTGGGGCTGCCCTGTCGTGGCTCCTTGAGCACGACTTGGAAGGAAGTGGGACGCCAGATGCCACCGCGGTCTTAAAAACACCAGGACCCCGGACAGCCCCTGCCCCTGCCAGGTTTTAATTGCCACCAAATCACTACACGCCGTGGGGAGAAACAGTGAGCAAATACCTCCTGCCACCTCGGCCCACGGAGAGGACAAGTGCCACCCCTCCAGCCTCCACAGCGACGGCGCCTCTGCCTGAGACTTCTCCCTCCAGCAGCTCCCGTTTCGATGGGGACAACCTCAAGGCTGGAGCAAAGCTTTTATCTTTGCACACACTTACACTATGTTCTTTCCTTACCGGCTCCTTTTTAAAGCACAGCCTTCTGCGCTTTCACTGAAAAAAAGCTGAAGTTTAGCAATAAGCTATCTTCCCCGAAATCTAATTCCTTCAGGAGGAACAGCGCTTACCCTGGCAGCAAGTCCCACGAAACACTCACTCCATTAATAAAGGCGAAGAGGAAGAAGATCACACGGCGAACATTCGTTACAGTGTGAGATTGACCCAAATATCTCCTTGCAAGACACATCCCAGCTTGGGCGGGAGAGAAATTGGTTCCCCTATCTCTGCCGGCAGCTGCTGAGCTCGTGATGCGCTCATTCACGACCCGACGCGGGGAACGCTTTCCCTCGCGTGCCGGTTGGAAACGCTGCCTGCAGATCCTTCTCCCACAGAGCTCCAGTAAGAGCAGCCACCGGCTGTAGCCAGATGCAAATATTTCACACTCTTCCAGCCCAGCTGGGAGCCGGAGAGCTGTCAAAAGACGGTGAAAACACATCTGAGGGATGGTTTTTGCCCACTCTGACTCCATGCCTGGGTGCTTTTCTAAAAGAACGGCTCTAGTGACGCCCTGCCGCTGCTCTCAACGTGGATGAAATTAGAGGATAAAGAAACTGCAGGATAAAAAAGGTTGGGATTTATCGCTCCTTCTACCCGTAACCTCTGCGAACATCTTCAAGCAATTCCTCAACACCACGTGTGGGCTTGCCAAGGCATGTTCTGCCTCCTGGAGGTAAAACACTCACCATAACCATTGCTGGGTTTGACTTTACACACCATATTGACACTCAGGCAAGGCAGCTGCCTTCCCAGGAGGAATATTCCTTGGAATAAGACAAAAAGCCAAGAGCAGAACATCATGAGGTTGCTCTAATCAAAAAAGCAAAGACACTAGCGCTGTTGTCTAGACCTCCAATACCCGCGGAGCAAACAACGGATCATTCTTCCATCTACACCCTCCCTTCTCGCTGATGAAACTACGAGCCTCGGTCCAATGGGCCTTTTCTTCTTGACAGCCAGAAAGGCAGCAAAGCCGACAAGGGGAAAGCTGGGGAGCCGACGGCTGCTTGCTCATCCTCAACGTGGAGACATGGGGGTTTGTTAGACAAGTCTTGTCTCACGCTGGGAGCAGTTCCTGCGATTGAGATTTCTGCATTTGATGTCAGGCTTTGAACTTGGCTGGTTCCTGCAGGGCACACTGCGATCGTTAACTCTTTTAGAGCGGTTTTGGGGCCGACATCTCGTTAGCGCAGTATTTTGTTCATATGCAGGCTCCTCCGAGGGCTGGCTGCACCGGGCAGCCCTTTACATGGTCACACCGAAAACCCGACCCCACTCCTTCCAGCTCACATTATACAGGTCACAGAGGGGCAGCCCTGAGCGCAACATGCCTGCCAAAACCGGAGCAGACAACCCGGCTAACCACTCGCCATCCCAACAGGGGTAACGGCTTGCCCGCACCACCAGGTCACCCCCTTGCCTGCTTTCCAGATGCCCACGCCGCTCTGCCGGCACTGGCACCACCAGGTCCCGGCCCTGGAAAACCTTCTCCTCTGCACGGACCTGGCGGAGAGTCACCCCAGGGTGGCAGCACCACGGGTTTGTCCCTGCGGGATTCCTCCTCGCTCTCTCGCCCGCGCTCCTGCTGATGACCAGTAATGATAAAAGCAGGCTGCGACATTGGCTTCGCTCCCATCGCTGAGGTCCCCACTCAGCTGTGCCAAGGCAGGTCACCTGGCTGACTCCAAAACAGTCGGACGAGCTCGTTCCCTGCTAACTGTTCACCCTGTACCACGCACCTGAGCTGGGAGATGCCCTGGATGCAGGAGGGCACCAAGCTGAGGCGCAGAGGGATGAGACCGCCCTGCTCACCCAAGTGTACTCTCCTAGCATGATGTATTTATTTCTACGGAAGGAGAACAACACCCGGGGAACAACAACCTGGAAGCAAGGAGCAGCTCTCCTCCCCAGACTGTTCGATCCGAAGGCTCCTGGATTTAGGAGCCAGCCCCTGCAGCTGCTCCCCATTGCTCTCATCTGCTTTTTGTAAGCGTGGAAAGGGGGGGCTGACGCACACCTGAGACTTCAAGTATTTTCACAACATGTAATATATCAAACTGATTGAACAGCTCTATTCTAGCAGCAGCCGTGAGGCTTGGGGATTAAAAACGCCCTCAAAAAACACAAGACTGTGGCAACTTTGGTTAAGAAGTGCTGTAAAGTGGGAAAAAAAGAGATGAGCAGTGAGTCTGAGCTGTGAGACCACTGCACACGGTGGGGCAGGGGGACTGGGGGTTGTCGTATCGCCCTGGGTGCCCCAAGCCTTGTCCCACACTGAACACGGAGCCGTTATCTCATCGCCAACAGCAGCGTCCCGCTCTCCCAAAAAACTCCTGTGCTCAGGAGCTCGTTTGACGGTTCCCCCTGCCTGTTTAACGAGCTGTGCTCATCACAGGAGAGATCATACCTGTCCTCTGAGGAAACCTCTGTCTTGCAGTCACGCACGGACTTTGGTCAGGGACTGCATCTCAGGAGGGTGAGGCTGAGACCAGGTACGTGAATCCCTGCCAGGGTCATGACGACCTTCGCCGAACTCAGCCCAGCATCAGACAGCCGTCAGAACCGCGCCGGGAGCCATCGCCACCGGCCAGCCTCGTCCTCCCCACCGCAATAACCCAAGGCAGGCGCCGGAGTCTGGACCCCGGGGATGCTCAGCTGTGGCTCTGCAGCGGTAACAGGACGTGAAACGCGTGTCCTGGGTCGCTCAGCCCGGGCAGGCAGAGCTCCTCGGGGCGGCCGCCGAGCGAGCCAAGGCTTTAAGAGCCGTTCTCCCGTCGCACCACCAAGCCCCACTACGAAGTTCATACATAAACAGTGTCGAGCCCTCGGACGCGCGAGGGACAAGGCTGGGGTGACCCGGGATGGTTTCATCCCAAACCCCGAGGGGAGGGTACCGTGCCAGAGGACTCATGTCTGACCCAGCCCTTGGGGAGGAAGGCAGAGGGTGAAACTCGGGGGTATCCGACCCTGGCCCGGCCAAGCCACCGGCCCACACCAGCCGTCAGCAGTTTTGGCAGGGCGAGGAGCACCGGTCCTCGGAGAGGCCCCGAGGACAGGGGACACCCCAAGGTCACCAAGCAGCCAGGGAGCCTGGACTCATGGGGGTCCCTGAGCCCCAGCGATGGAGGCGGGGGGGAGCGTTCGGGGGTGCTGGGGACCAGCAGCTCCATGGCACCCCCTTGCAAAACTGACCCGGGGATCCTGCAGCACACTCAGGGGATCTCCCAGGGATCACCGGAGGGAGGATCCCCCATCCCAGCACATGCAAGGGACCCCCCAGGGATCACTCAAGGGGGGGATCCCCCCCCAGCACACCCAGGGGAATCCCCCAGGGATCACCTGAGGGAAGATTCCCCCCCCCAGCACGTGCAAGGGACCGCCCAGGGATCCACCGAGGGGGGATCCCCCCAAGAATACCCTGGGATCCCTCAGGGATCACTCAAGGGGGAGGGGATCCCCCCCAGCACACCCAGGGATCACACAAGGACCGCCCCCCCC
>VYZW01052719.1:0-29132 GCA_013401315.1 Balaeniceps rex
CAGCAAGAATGCTAGCTGGCAGTACACAGCAGCTGCTCCATCCAAGGAAGGATTCACATCTCCAAGAAGGACATATTCCTTTTGCTGTCAGAGAGCCATTTTCTACTTTGTGCCAAAGAGTCTGCAGAAGGTCTGTCAGTCAAGACAAAACACATAGATTCAAAAACACAGCGTACACTTGGCCATGCCATTCCCCACAGTCAGCTACAAAACTGAGGGAAAAACATATAGCATCTGTGGAGGATGTGGGAGAAAAGGTGATCTCCGGTTCACTAGTGTGTGTGAACAGGTAGGAAAGATGTATCACTTCTACTATCCTGAATGCATCTCACCCCCACACCCATGTTCACACACATCCATACAAAACAGTGTTGAAACCCACAATGCAACATGCTGCATTGCATCCTTTGCACATTCATTCAGGACATGCCAAGAATGATGCCTACCCAACCTCCCTGTACAGCATCACATGTGGGACTGTCCCTTTCTCACACTGCCATTGTTACAGTTCTGGCCTTTCTCCTGCTTTTCTCAGTCCCTCTGCCAATATCATTGTATCATTGCAATTGCCCTAGAGCAGCCATTCTTACCTTCACATCTTGCACCAGGGTCTTCACCAGCAGCAGGTGACATAGCTCATGTGACTCATGATCATAAACCATGTATCTCATATGTAGCGCTGGTTTGGTTGGGAAGAAGCTTTACTTGGAAACAGAAGAGTGAAGAGACAAAGATGGCTGTACCATTCATCTCTCAGATATGTCTGGAGGTACATGTTGCAGCAACAGATTTACAAGTAAACCAACAATATTTTTTTTCAATTTGTTTTTAGTGCTCAGGGTTATTTTTGGCCAAGAATGTTATTCTTTGAGTGTCTGAGCTCCTCTGGAGGCTTCTTCTTCCTGTGAACCATGGACTGGTTCACTGAGCATCCTCCAAGTCCTGTGTGGTAAGCTATCAGTTCCAAGAAGAATGAGTCAAGTGTTTGCCCACATGAAATTCATTCCCTGTTATTTTAGGAAGAGGCAGAGAGGCTCATAATTCATTCTCATCACTGCTGGGAAGCAATCACCAGGTCTCTTGCACAATGCAGTGAACAGGGCTTTCATAGTGATTTAGGCAACATAATGTTACAGCCAAGGTAACACATGACATGGCAATGCCATGGAACGTTCCCTTGTAACACAAATTAAATACTTCAACAGATATCCCTGCACTTCACTTCAACAGGGGTCATCCATCTGCATCCAGGTTGAGATTTGTTGAAAATATGAAACAGATTCTGTTAATTATTTTTAAACTAGTTAATGAAATAATTCCATTACTAACAATGACAGTAGTAATTTGAACTGCTGTCAATACCATGAATTAAATCCCACAGATGTCCATCAACATCTCTGCTGGTCACATTTCCTTTGAATGTGAAGGGCTTGGAATCCCTGGGTCATGGGTTTCATTTTGGAAAGGCGAAGTTCAATCTGCAAACCCATATTTGATCTTGCTTTTCTCTAAAAAAGATTGAACCTATGTTAATCTTTCCTTTAGCTGTCCAGATGTACCTTCTGCAATGAACACATAAAAGGCAATACTCAGCAGGGTCTCAGGTGAAGATGTTAAAACCTCCACTCCAAGCCCAACTTGACACAGGGTCTAAAGGTAATCTCCTTTATCAGACTGCAAATTTGTATCTTGAGTGCCACTGCAGAAAATAAAATACTGCAGTGGTCCATATGGCTGGTGGCTGGGTTTATCCAGGCTGAGGTACTTTATAACTGTAATGCCTAATTAGCTTCACGAATTCAGGACTTGAAGAACTCACCAGCCCTGCTTAAAAAGCCCACAGCATGAGTAAAGGTACTGATGGTGTACCCCCAAACAGGGCTTAGAGAACAGACTTCTTGCACCAACTCCCAAATCCTGCCTTCTCTTATGGGGTTGCATTCAGTCATGTAGTTTCCTGTGAATGATCGAGGGATGGTGTGTGCTCTACAGACACATGACAGAACAGTAAATAGCACAGAATACAATGCCATATAGAAAGAGAGCGGCAAGTGGTCACTGTAGCTGAGACTGAGGTTAAATTTATTTCTAAAGCTTCTCTGTCAACAAGCTATTTGAGGCTTGCCTCTATATTTTTATCCTTCCTGCTGGTTTGAGTTTCTGGATCATTACTGCAAATTAATGATAAAGATATTAGTAAGATAGACTTCCTTCCAGTGGTTGGAAACATGTATTTTAGAAACATGTTCCTCTACCAGTTTATTGCAGCCAGAAATTAAAGGTTTCCAAGAATCAAATCAGGCTATTTATGTATTAGATGAGAAACACAAAGGATAGATTTTACTTTTAAAATTTCAGCAACAATGAGAGTAACTTATAACTGTGCCATGAAGATGTACTCTGGAGATAAATAAGCAGATGTAAGTACATTTATAAGTACCCATCAGTTTAGCTTGGTTATGAGTGAAAATGCAGATTTTGTAATTTATGTATAAAAAAGAAGATGATGGAAATAATCTCAACAGCAGCTTAATTCTGCAGTCTTTATGGTATGCTTGAACTTGCAAGATGCAAAATCTCCACTAATGTTCACAGGGTAGTGTAAGCATTGGCAGTTTGTATGTTCTCTCAAGAAGTAAAACTTGTGCTTTAGAGAGCCCCTTAAGAGAATGGTCTCCTTCCTAAGTAGTAGTCATACGTGGCAACCACAAACAATAGTATTTTTAAATTCCTGTATTATAAATAGCCTTCACCTAATAGTTTGAATCTCACGCTGATTCAAATGGGATCCTTCACTAACGTGACCACTTCACAATGTAAGAGGTATGTTGGTTAAACTCATGTGACTGCAGCTTCCTGGAAAAAAAAAAATTACAATAACAAAGCCACAGAAAACTGCAGAGAAAACTCCAAACACATTACGGTACACCCAGCTTATAACAATATCCACTGAAAGACACACAGAGAGAAAGAAAGCAGAGGACCAAAGGATAACATGAATTAGTACAAAAATTGCACAGATACATTATGATTGCCAAAGGTTGGGAGTATTCAGTTATTTCTGATATTTATACGTCTGAAAATTAGGCTCTAACACCTCTAAGGAGTTTTTTCAGCACAACTACATTTGAAGTCTTAGTCTTGATGTTTGTTTTTACTCCAGCATTGTCTGCCCTGGTTGGACTAGCCTTATACACCAAGATGGTGACTGAAGAGCGTATGTAGTAAGATAGCTAGACAAGCTCTTTAGACCTCTTTCCTTTCAGTGATTCAACAACAGGGAGACTGTCATAGATTGGTCTAGGTTTTAAAATGGTATGGCATCTCACTTTTGCCTCCCTTACCAACTCTTTTGGATGTACCATATGCAACTAAGGAAAAATTCCCTGGTGTTGATCTGCTTGTGCTTTTAAGACAGAGAAGGGGGGGAGAGGGAAGTGGAGGAGAGGGGGAAGGGAGAGAGAGGAAGGAAAGGAAGGAGAGAAGGAGGGAGGGAAGGAGGGAGAGAGAGGAAGAAAGGGCAAGCTGGTTAATGTTTTTCTTTCGGCTTGTTTTTATGAGTCACTCCACTAAGTATTTGCATTAGCAGGTCTCCTGCTGCTGCTAGATCAGTCAACTGTTTGTTTAGTTGATGTGCCTCTTGAAAAGTCCAACAACACTGAATTTTTATGCATTTTCTTTGTATTTTACTAACTAATTAAATCTTTAAGAACCAAGTAACTTCCCATCACTGTGGTCCCTATAGCAGTAGTAGTCCCCCCAAACTCAGTGCTATTACTCACTCAAGTAAAGGCTACAGAACCAGACTGATATTTATTGTAGCTTCTTCATATGTTGTTTCCTGACCAAGTTGTATTAGAAAAAGTGAAAATAACAACGTAACTGAAATGTTACAATAGTCAAGTTTAAAGTTCAAAGCTTTTTATTCCCATACGTGAATTGAAATAAAAAGTTGCTTAATCTTGAGCTACATTTGCAAAACGAAACTTGTTTTATATATATATATACACACACACACCCCAAAAGTGTATATATACCCAAAGTATAGCTTTGATCAAATCACTTTGAAAGAGTTGTATTTCTTTCTTCAGGTAATAGACTAACATTGCTCAGAAACATATCAAATCAGAAACTATGTATGCACTGAGACTGACATTGCCTTATTCCTGCAGAAATAGGTCATCAAAAAAATCTTGCTACTGAGTTAAACAAGAGTAGGGCTGTAAGCAAAACTCTATCACAGCCAGCATGAAAAGAAGCTGCTAAGTCTAAGGAAAGCAAAAGAAGAAAGAAAGAACAGCAGACAGCTTTTTCTCTCTGTATGGGGATAACCAGCAATTTTCTGTTTGACCTCCTTTATCTCTTGCTTATTCTTCAACATTCTGAATTTCTTTAACAATTTGCTTTCAACAAACCTTTTTTTTCCCCTTTTCAAGAGTGCCAGCATAAGTTATGTTAATTAAGTACAAGCTAGAAACCTGCCCATTAGATTAAAAGGCAATAAAAGCATCAGAACTTACCTGTTCACAGAGAAGGATGGTTCAGAGAAGAAATCCACTCTATGTGAGAGACTGGGTCCCAAGAGGAGCATTTGTAAAGGAAGCTCTTCAAAATAGCTTTATATCTTCTGCATAAGGTGTTTGTTTTCTTTTTTCTTCTCTTCAATTAAAACAATGACTGACAGGAGAAAAGTGAGTGTTTAAAAGATGTAAAAGCCTTATCCTGGTTCTAAAAGAATCAGCACATTAAGAGCAACTTTTCTTGATTGCAGACTTCTGATCTACGCAGCTTTCTCTTAAGCACAGTTCAACCCCAAATAGCGACTGTGTATAAATGGTATCTTCTTACTTATTACATCTGTTCCCTGTGTGAATTCGGAGATGCGTGTGCTGACTTCAGTAACAAAAATACTTTTTTTTAACTTACTTGTTATTCTTGCTGCACCAACATAACTGAGGGAGTATGAGCTATAGCTCTTGTCTATCATCAACAGAACTATAGGATAATTAAAGGACTAGTCAGTTATTTGTATGCAAATTAACTGCCTAGGTGAAATTTAAAGCATAGCTAGCCCTTCAGAACATTTGTCACCTGTAGTGATCTGTCAGCAGACACGAAGCTAGAAGATAAAAACGTTTAGTTGCCTGATTTAACCTTAAGACTTTTAGGGAAAGAAAGTCTTCCACTTGCCACCTGGGCATATTTTATTTTGAAGTTGCTGGAAACATTAAACACAATTTTCTAAAGCTAGAAGTTTAAGCTCCCTCCTGTATAACTGTTGCTTTATTCTAGGCACATTCTTGCCCTATATGTCACCTAGGCTCAAGACAGACTTTAGAGAAGGGATGTCAGTAGGGTGACTCTGGAACAGCAGTGTCACTTTGTACTTGAAACATAGCAAGACACTGCTACAACTTGTGCTCAGCAACTTATACTATTTTCCAGAGCATGGTATTGGTGTTTAAATCTCTTTTAACTATACACAAGGAGCACCAATGATCAGTATGTTCTACTCAGTGTCCTTCCTCATCTCTTGCTCTACAGCAGGTGAAACTAGCTAAAACAAAGATGTTCCTCTGCAGTGGCTGGAACACAATGAATAAGAGTATACAATAACTAGCAATTAATTAAAATATTTCTTCAGGTGAAGTGCTAAGACACTATCTGGGCTCTGAAAAGCTGCTAATAATGCTGTGAAGGACTTGTTTCAAAATTACATGAGCCTATTCAGTTGCTTTGTCTATGGTATTTGAACCTTTTTGCCTGATACTGTGGCCTGTAATTCTTCCACTGTGGGTTCTTCAGTTCCAGTTTCTCTCTGTGACATAAGTTCTTAACAGCTTCTTTTGGAGCTGCATAATCTGAAAGGCAGGAGACACAGAGGTCTGGATAAACACATTTTTAAAGAACTGCAGAAAATATCAAGCTAGTGCTCACATGAAATCTAATTTATCCTCTGGTCACTTAATGCAGATAATGGACGCCAGTGATGGAATGTGCATGCCCTGGGCTATATGCTGGTTCATTACACCCATGCAGCTCCCTATAAGTTTAATGTGAATTTAACGTACCCAGGAAAGGGAAGACATACCCTTCAGGGTGAATGCATGTTCTCAAAAAAGCTAATGAACTCCTACAATAATGCCTGTTTCTAAGATAACGCTAAAGATTGGATATTGATAACTAAGCATTTCTATGACTGACACATACGCTTCAATTGTTCATCTCAATCAATAACATGCTATTGATGGCACAGAAATATGTTTTTCTGCCAGCTCGTTACCCACCCAACGTCACTCTTAACATTAAATGTGTGGGGAGCATTACTGCTTCCAAGATCTTATTTTTTATAACACATTCAAAGAGACACAGTTAGGCAGCACGCTCCCAGTGGGCCGCAGTGACAGTCAATATTGCCCTTCTGGTCGCTTCAGCCTTTCTTCCACCTCAGACCCTTGGCGGAGGTGCCCGTCTGTGGCCTGGTCCAGGCAGCGGCGAGCACACGGCCGTCGTTAGTAGCCCCAACCCCATGCTTGAAGCTCGAAGTATTTAATCTGATGAGCCGACACATTTTATCGCTTGCCCTTTGCTACCCGTGTTTCTGAAAGCGCTCGGGGTGATGCCCTGGCTCCCCGGCCGCACCCCGCATACGCTTCGCCAGCCTCTGCTGTCAAGACCCAGGCTCGGCTCTCAAAAAAAAGAGCTATAAAAAGCAGCCGCTTAAAGCAGTTTCAAAATGCCCCGCCAACGCCGCTGCTTCGGAGGGGAGAGCGCCTTCAGCAGGCGCCCCGAGGGGAGGGGAGGGGAAGGAAAGGCAGGCGGGGTGGCCGGGCGGAGATGGCCGCGGGGCAGCGACCCCACGGAGGGCTGCCGGCCGGCGGTGACGGGGCAGGGGGAGCGGTGGCCTGGCCTAGCCTGTCCGCCCGGCCCGGCCCGGCCCGACCGCGGGGCTCCTCCCCGGGCAGCCGCGGTTGCCAGGAGGATCCCCGCGGGCCGGTGGCTGCTGCTGCTGCTGCGCGGGTGTCGGGCGGCGGGACCTCGGCGGGCTCCCTTCCTCCCCCGCTCCCTCCGCCTGCGAGGTAACCCGCCAGCCGCGGGCAGGGGCCCGGGCTGCCGGTGCCCCCAGGGTGCGCGGGAGGGAGCGCCGCCCTCGCCGGGGGCCGTGAGGGGACGGGAGGCCTCCCCGAGGCTCTGGGGAGGGCAGGGGGCAGCTCAGGGTGCCCAGTGACAGGACCAGAGGCCGTGGGCACAAAGTGAAACACAGGAGGGTCTCTCTGAACATCGGCAATCACTCTTTCCTGTGAGGGTGACAGAGCGCTGGCACGCGTTGCCCAGTGGAGTCTCCGTCCTTGGAGACATTCAAAAGCCATCTGGACGTGGCCCTGGGCAACCGGCTCTGGGTGGCCCTGCTTGAGCAGGGGGGTTGGACTCGCTGACCTGCAGAGGTCCCTTCCCACCTTACCCGCTCTGTGATTCCGTGAAATCCTGTAGAGCCTCGCTCAGAAGTACCAGAGCTGAGGATCCTCCTTTGCTTAGGACTTCCAGGATTGTGCTTAAATTTAATAACAGCTTTATAGTCTGCTGTTGCTGCTGCTTATGGCTTTATGGTGGAGAAGGTCTCTTAGGGCAAACTTTGCAGCCAGCAGGCCTCCAGTAGAGAGCTGCCTGTGCCTTAAGAGAGCGAGCAGCAGGGAATTACATTTAATACCTCCTCCTTTCAGTTCTGACGTTCTTTCAGCAAGTAACAGCAGGGCTCCCCTACTATGCTGTATGATCTCGCTCTGTTAACTAATTTCCCCTTGTAACAGGAATGCTCTTGCTTGCACAATGAAGAAAAAAAAATCACGTGGCTGTAAAGCCTGGTAGTTTAATGGTGCTGTAGTTTTAAACAATGTTGTTTTGCCCTACTGAATGTTCTTCTTCTGTTTTGATCTAACCTATGTCTTGCATCATTTGAGAAGATAAGAAAAAGCAAATAAACAAAAATCAGAAAACTGTCCCATTTCACTATAGGTCACTTTTTTACTGAGAAGAAGAGCTGGGTCTCCGTGACGAAGACAGACAGTGTTTTGCTGCAGTAGCATAGCCAGTAGTCTACTGCAAATTTTCATGCATCTGAAGATACTCAGTCCCACTTGAGAGAGATTCTTTGTAATTAGGTACATTTTTTTTGTTGAACTGCTAGCAGAAAATGGCTTGTTTCAGAAAATGGTAAGTTTAATTGCAAGTCCAGTTTTGCTACACATTTTGGAGGGTTCATTTTATGAAGTCTTTAGCTTCCAACAAAGTCTTTTTCAGCCAAACCCTGACGGTATTTGAAGAAACTAGTTGAGTACATAGTTTTAGAATACAAGACAGAGGTGTGGCCTCTCTGTTGCTTTCACAAACATACACACGCCTGCCCATATTTCTTCATACCTTCTGCTTGAAAACACCAATGAGTTTCTAGAGGATCAAATTGTGACCTTGTTGAAGTCAATGTCAACACTGTTATGGACTTCAGTGGGGACTGGAGCTGGAAGCAAATTTACAATGGTGATTGAAAATCAAAAGTAAAATGTACTTGCATTGTACAGTCATTATACATTTGTTAAGTATTTTACTGGGCCCATTTTGTAAAGGATAAAAATGGAAAACAGATTTTATGGGGGTTTTTTGGTACCTTTCTTTTTTTAATGAATTACAAAGAAATGAAAATATGCAAAAACGTGTCCTGATTATTTCATGACTAACATACTATGAAAAGTATCAAGAAATTGCAACAAAATAAAAAAGTTGCCATCTAAATAAATGAAACGGTTACATAGCTGAGGTTATAGAAACATGCTCGTTCATGTACAAAGAGCTGTCAGTTGCCCAAAAATGTGGAAACTTAAGATCTTTTCTAAGAAACACCAAGGAATATAAAGGTGCAGGTTGGTAAAGAGACTTAAAGGTTTGGCTGGTGCTGGCAGCCTGATCCATTAAGATAATGAGAAAGTCTTAGCTCTTCTAGTTATTTACAACTTGTTGGCCCCATTCTGCCTGTGAAGTGAATTCTTACTGAAAGCTTTTATACCTGTCACTCAGGAAAGAAGCATTATAATATTATTTTCATCCTGCAGTATCTGATTAGTCAAGCCCAAACCACAGAAACATATGATGCTAACCTTACAACTTATAATTATCCCAAAAACTTCTTGGTCTCAACCTTGGCTGAGTTTATCATTAATATCTGATAGCACATTTTTCCGTGTCCTTCAATACCACATTAACTTTGTGACAGTATAACTTTAGAGAATTTGGCTGTAAATCGTGGGTTTAATTTTATCTCAGCAGATTTAGATATCAGTGGCTCTCTTTAATTATTTAATTTAAAACTTGGAAGTTGTTAATTTGGCCTCATTAGTCAAAGTGTCACAGTATCCAGTTAACAGGAGGAGTATTTAGAAAATTTGCAAACGTTGAGTTAATATTACTTAGCGATTTAGAGGAACTGAAATGCTTTCAAGGCAGCTGCTGAAGTTATTACTAATACTACAAAGTATTATAAATACCAACATCTTGTTTCTCATCCTTTTAATTGTGTTTAGAGATGACACAAACTGATGTATCAACTACTCCACAATGAATTCTAATAGATTTATTGGGAAGAATAATAAAACTCTTCCTTTATTCAGAAGGTAACTTCTGGGTGCTAGAAGATGTAGTGTGAGGACAAGAGGAGATTGGTTTTTACATACATACTTGTTGAAGGGTTTTTTCAGATACGTGAAAGGCAGGATCCCGGTGGCAGGATGCTGAACTTGATGGACTGCAGTTCTGATACAAAAGAGCAATCATTTTATTGACATATGTCACTAAAAAGTTACAGAAAGCTCAGCTTCCTGAGCTGACAGTGTTCATATCCTCAGTGGTTTATACTGGCTCTGTAGTTATCCCCTGAACTGGGCTTCATCCATCCTCCTATGTGGTTTTTTTGGCATTTAGGAACAGACACATCGCTATTCCTGCTATCCTTATGCTAGAGGCTTTATGACTAGATGGAGCAGAGCTGTTTTATTGGCTTTTGGCCACCGGCACCTTTTTGCCTGCTCTGGAGAAATTTCCAGTTTGCTAGCATCCAGTGCTTCACCCTCCCTTGTCACTGCTGTGGCCACAGTTGTGGCCAGTCTTGACTTTGTTCTGTGACACCTGACATTGATTATTCCTCACCAGTGCCAAAGGTGCTGTAGTAAGCTTCCTGGCAGCCCCGCCAAGTGCACAGCGTGCCCCTGAAGTGACATAAAGAAAAGCAAAAGTTCCCAAATTTTTTTCGTCCTCTTCAACCATCAGTCTGTTGTTTCTATCTGCTGCAGCTGCTGCAGGAAGAGGCTGTATTACCTTTGTGAACTGTTGAAACTTGTAGCTAACTGCTGTGAGCCAGCAGGTTTCAATGTGAACTGTAGTTCCTTGTGAAGATCTTATGTTCAAGATGGTCACCCTTGACCTACCACATGGCACATCAGTGATGATTTCCAGTCCTGTGGGCTGAAAAATGGAAAATAGAAATAATAGAATATTAATAAATAGCATGACAATTTAATGGAATGAAATTATTTTCTTGTCCAAGTCCTAACAAAAAAAAATTATAGACTTATTCACGTAGTTCATTCATGTAATACTGTAGTTTCAACAACTGTACTGAACACTCGTTATATCTGACAATGCATTATACCTGACAAAAAGGGCGAAAATTCAGTAATTCCTCACTGTATAGAACAGAAGTTGGCTTCAAAATTTCTTGCTTTGTCAGGCAATAACATACCAATGTTACATCATGTAGAAAAAGTCAAAGCATATGCATGAACAGAGGAAACCCAGTCGAGTAGAGGGAAAAAAATCTAAAACTCAAGGGAGAAGAGAGAGCAATTACCAGCTGCTCTGGTTAAATATTCTTTTCTGTGCTCTTTTTCATCCTTCTGATTTAATTTCTTTTTTAATGTACATTGTTATTTTTAAATTAATATAGTTCACACATGTCCTGCCATTACTTGGCATCTGAACACTGGGATAAAATTAACAGAATATGTTGTATGAAGGCCTGTTAATTAAGAGTGCATTTGCTCTGTCCTTTTTTCTTTTTTTTTTTTTTTTTTTCACTAGGCATTAGTTCCAGTTTCACCCCTTATAGGCAAGAGGAGACCAAATAGTAAATAAAACATGCAAGACTGGTAGAGTTTGGGTTTCTTCTGGGTGTAGCTCAGTGGCCCTGATGCAGCCTGTGGCTTTATCTTGTTCGAAACAGCAGAGAGGAGTTATCAGCCAAGCTATACTGTCAGAAGAAACTGAGTCTGAATAGTTTTTTCTAATTTATAACTTACATTATATATAATAACATTTATAATTTATAAGTAAAGAAGGCTGTAAAGTGGCAACACACTTTACCAGTGCTGCCCTGCTTCTGACTAGAAGTTCATCTAGTCAAATATGTCTCCAATACTAGCCATAAGTAGATGCCTGGGAAAGTATAAGAACAGGACAAGAATACAATACTTTCCCCTAACACTCTCCGTCCTCTCTTTTTCCTTTCTCAGCCCTTTGGGGAAAAATGGCCTTCAATCTTTGGCTAACCAGTGTGGTGGACACATAAACCTCAGAGTTTTCTAACAGCACCCATCTCATGTTTCAATGCTTATTTGTACTTACATTATTTCTCATGACTTGCTGGTTGTGCTGTGTTAGTGTTTAAATACGACAGATCAAGACTCATTTTGTGAGGCACATGTCTGCATAGACTGAAGGACAACTATTGCCCTGAGAAACTTTAAACCTCTGTTTTAACTAGACAAGACAGGTTGGAAGGGAAAAAGGTACACATCGTGATCTTTGATGCACTAAGTTATGCACTAATTATAAATATATTCCTGAAGTCATTTCCAGTCTGGTAGATAGAATATTGCTGCAGAGTCACAGCAGCAGAACCCTTCATAGCAATTTGAAGCTCAAGGAAATTTCCACTGCCACAGCACTCGACCCTCTTCACAGGGAATAGAGAGAAAGCATTTGCTTGCTCTGGGGGAGAGCGGAACATGCTGGTGGAGTAGGCTGCACATCCTTGGCCAGATGCTGCCGCAAACCTCCCAGTCAGTAGATAGGGATACTTCCGAGGTATAGATAGTGTCCAAGGCGAGTCTTGGGCACTGGGAGAAGGGACAGACTGTATTGCACCCATCCTGCTGAAGTCAGCCTTCTCCCCGCTAAGAAGAGAAATAGGGTTTTGGAAGGGGTGGGGGGTGAATTTAGGGCTTGAATTTTCAAAGGAGTCTAAAATAACTGAGGTAATGTGCCAGCAGCAGGTTCGTATCCATCAGCAGAGACAGCATAAATTTATTTATACCTTGCTTTTACCTGCCCAGGAAGGAGCCATCTTTATTGTTGATAAATGCAATCTAAAGTGCTTCACTTACAACGTGCTTATTTTAGAAACTCAGAAAAGGGTTCCTGCCTTTATTGAAATAACTACTTGACTGTGTTGCCCACTGAAATCCATGCACTACCACAGCATGGCTGTGTACTTGAGAGGTAGCTCAGTTACTTGCTCAGGCAATCAAGTAATTTGTTCTTCATCAACTAGAGTTTATATATTAATGAACAGACTCCCTGCTGTTGAGAAGTTCTCTCATTTGGATACTGTGTAAAGGATAACAATTTGCAGATGAGCTCTGGTCCATGAAAAGCCCAATAAGAGTGATTCTTTATCCTGCAGGGCAAGGGTATAGGCTAATCAGTACTTGAGCAGCCCTCAGCTATTTAATTGGGATAAAAGGGCTGATACAATTATGGTGCTCTTTCTATTTATTTGAGAATCTTAAAAGTGTTACTAGGAAATTATGAATCTGTCCTGGATGGGAAGAAATAATTGATCTGTATGCAGCTACCCAGAAATGACATGTAGAAATGAACGAAAATGTCTGAGCTCTTATAAAAAGAAAGACAACCTCCTAAAATATATTGCTAGTTAAACCATGTTCTGTTCTGTTAATGAAAAGAGATAGAGAATAAAGAGCAGAGTCATAATTTTTCCACATGCTTTCATGGTTTTCTTATTATTTGTCTTCTGCTCTTATTTTTCTGCCTGTACAGATACCCAAACTATAACATCTCCCTTTTACATCAAAGGGATTTGATGAAGGACTGCCCTGATCTTTCTTCCTTTCATCTGTCTCTCCTCGCTTCTCCATGTTTTCTCTGTAGCTACAAGTGGATACCACCCAGTGACACCAAAGGCATTTGAAAAGGAGTGTCTTTGCTCCGTTGAGGGGCCTTGCAGCTGACAAGCACACTGCTGAAGTTGGATCCTGCTGATCAGTGGGAGGTTGGCCTGGGTATGGGTTCATACGTATCTTCACAGGGGCTGTCTAGGGTATCGCTTATGTAACTGTAACAGTTGCTTAATTTGCCTCCAGCTCTTAATAGTTAATCATGCAGTTTAAGATATCAGATAATTAAATACCACAAAGTACAAATATCAGAATGTTCATCCAATACAAGTATGGTAGGCTTTAGTAGAGGCAGCCAAGTGGCAGAACTCCTGTTCCACAGGAAGGTCCAAAATTTAGGAAAATAAATGATGCCTTATTAGAATGCATATTAGAACCCCTCTGCTTGTGCCTTTAAATTAATTTTTTAAAATTCATTGACTCTGGAGGCTCTGTAACAAAAGTTCCCAAGTCCCAGGGCTTTCACATTTTTTAGCTATTTGTACCAGAGTGAGACCTGAGAAGCCCAGAGGAGGGTCTCCCAGGGCTTCAAGACTCAGACCCTAGGCATAAGCTGAGTTCTCAAAGGTCTCAGGTTTCCTGCTGCTCAACTGGAAGGCCAAGTGTAATGCATAGCTTTTGGGTTCACAACAGAGAGAGGATGGCTCTGCTACTTCCACAAAGCCGGTGGGCCTGGAAATGGCAGGTGCTGGTGTGGCCGCAGTCCCTGTCAGAGGGGAAGCCATATGGTGGGACTGCTTTGAAGCTGTGGGTCCTGGGAGTCTGCACTCTCCCGCAGCCCACCAGGTGAGCCAGCAGGATTCCTTGCAGGCCTTATTTCTGAAGTTCAGTGAAACCCTGTTCTTTGAGAAATACTTCTATTTGACAAACTGACAAAAAATGCCCGCAAAAGTCCTGTTTTTCTGGAAATTTTTCAACCAGATTCAAAGTGCTGCACAAAAGTCAGGCTGGGTTTCTTTTACCATTCTGGATTAAGTTTGTGAATGCTGCTTCCATATCTGATGCCTGACAAGGGACTCAGGCTTCTGCAGGTATTCAAATATGGACCCAGAGTGATTCCAGTCCACTAGGAAATTAATGTGGATTTCAGGATGCTGACAAATAATGCATATCTAATAATCAGTTCTGAACACTAAATACCATATGCATATCTCTGTAGAGATACTATGTATCTATATATGTAGTACAAGATACTGTAGTTCTGTATTCCCGTGGATGAAGGTCCACTCCTTTTTACCCAAACTTTATCAATAGAAAACCCATGAGACCGTTTTCAAGCATAAATTCCATTGCTTAATATGTATGATCAGATCTGTTTCTGTTTCAGAACTATGCTAAACTTTCCACATTCCCATCAACGGAAACGGCCTAATAGGTGGCTAATTTTTAATCCACTTATAATATGCAGTGATAAATCCTTAAGTATGAATATGTGAAACAGGATATTCTATCACTAGTGAATAATAGTACAGCAGACTAGACTGATGTTGAAACATTCTTAAAAATTGCACCTGTCACTAACTTTTGTACTGAGAGCCAAATCTTGCAAAACACGAAGCCCTGCAAATCTGGGAGCTGATGCTGCTCAGCAGCTTACTGGAGACAAGTACAAAGCTACGGAATCAAACCCCTTGTTTTTGGAGAATGATCCTCTCACAGCAGCAACTGCTTAGCTGTATGCTTTAATCTATTTCATTGTACATCATTCAAAATATTCAGAGTCTGCCTTATGTCTTCTGTGAATGCCATTAGCAATGCCGTGTTGTATCTGTGCATTATTATTAGCTAAAATGTAAAAAACCATCTCTCTCTAACTACCATTCAGCACTTTTACTGTCACCTTTTTAGGTGTACTGTGTTTTATATTCAATAGAAACAAATCCCTATGAAGCATTTTAGTATCTATCTGTCTGCTATAAGAAAGACCTGATTTTTCTTCCATATAATTTACAGCCTGGGTCTCCTGTTAAAAGAATTGCACATTGATGCAAAACATAACACTTACTGATTGAATTGTTTTATTATAATCCAGTGAAATTAAAGCAGTTTGGCACAAATGAAAGTAACTGCTGCACCGTTTGTGTAGGGAGACAGATTCAGGTATTATAGAAATGCAGAAAATACAAAGAAACTGAAGAGAATCTCTTGACAACAAAACACATCATTAAATATAAATGAGCCTCTGCTAGATCTGGGACTTGTTCCCTTATCTAATGACTGCAAAGATCAGGGCTTAATTTATAGTTGGATAGGTAACTGTTGAGTATGCGGTATAGATTCCCTACTGTGCCTTATACAGGTTTAACAGAGGTGGTCAAAAATTATGACAGATTTAGAAAAGTCCTCCTTTCTGAAATTATCCCAAAACACAGCAGCTTCAGTTATTATACCTGAGTTTAAGCAGAGATGAGGCAGAAGCTCTGCGCTCTCTCAGTTTGCTATGGCTCAAATGTAAAGCTTCATAAAAATTAACACCATTCTTTCAAAGGCTTCAAATATAGTACTTGTTTTCATTCTAAGAAAAGGCAAAAATAATAGCATCTGCATAGCTGCTGAATTATTTTAGCAATAGTACTAAAGCATGGTTTTACAAAGTCTGTGTGTAAAGCCAACAGGACTTAAGCTTGTGGTAAGGAGTATTGCCAAATTACTGCTTTTAGGAGACTGTACCCTTCAGATTCAGAAACTCCATCAGACAGTTCCCTTGTTTTGCTATCAGACACTTTGCTCTGGAAAAGGGTGTTCATCATTCAAGGCCTGATCTTGAAGTTAACTGGCGTATATCGCTAGTGGCATCACCTTGGATATGCTCTGGCTCCCTGTGTGGTATTGAACCACCACAATGAATCATCGTAACTCGAACACAATAGTTTTATACTATCGTCTCATTGGTTTTCAAAGTACCTCTTGCCAAAATAATTTCCTTTTTGTATGGCTTTCTATGGGGAAGCACACCATTCCTAAGAAGCTTTTAGGGCTCCATAAGTCAAAAAAGGTTGCAGCTACGGAAACTATGCAGTGTTTCTTCTCATGAGAAACAAAATTCCACGTATTAGGTATTTAGATAAAGATGAGAATAGATGTCCTGAGGTTTAGGCACTAGTCTGGTACTCAGGAAATCAAGTTTCATTTCTCTGCCACTAGCCCGCTTGATCTTGTTACAATGAACAAATCACTTAATCTTTTTCAGCCTCTGAAATGAAGACAATGCTTTTTTTTCCCACCTGCTATTTATCTGGTTTGCAAACTTCAGTTGTAAACTCTTTGGGTATGTTAAAGAGTGACTGACTATTTGTATAGAGCCTGGGACAGTGATCTGACTGAGACTTCAGGAAGCCACCAGAGTTCAAACAGCAGCAACATTATTGCATGAGTTAACTGCTGTCAATGCACATGTAAAGGACTAGTTACTTAAAGTCCTGCCATTATTGTGACTGTGTTCATCATAACAACTGTTTTGTGCCGCATCACATGTTACACATAACATGCACATATTAAATTGAATGTATCTGGGTCAAACAATTACAATTTTTGATACCTGCTTGTTCCGTTTTTATCTGTCCTCTCTCAGAGCAGTTTCCCGCTGATGTTTTTCCACTTCAAATCATAGTGGAGTAATTGTTGAGCTAAAATGGGAGGATTGTACACAAGAAGATAAAGAATTACTCTCTGTTCTAAAGTTGCACATGATTAAGAGCTCTTTTCAGTATAGTATCCTTCTACCTGTCATGCCTTTCACAGATGTTTGACATAAAAAAGAAAAAGCCAACAGAAGTGAGGATTTAGCCAGAGATAATTTATATTTCAAAAGAAATTAAAGAATCAAAATGATTGTTAGTAATATACAGCGAGATGAAGCTAAACTAATTTGCTTTTAAGTCTTTAGCCAGTATATATGAAGCTATGATTAAGTTGCACTAGTTTTCAAAACATAAGTAAAAATGCTTAAGGAATATATTTAAATAAACAAAATTTTAAAAAAATAATCAAATGTTTTGATGTGTTACCTTGGATTTGAGAGCAGTAACTTCCTCTGTCCATATCCTGTTGTGAATATAGAAGGATATTTTTAAAAGACAAAAAAAAAAGCTGACCTTCTGATGATTTTATTAACTTGGGGGCCCATGACAATTAGAAATATGAGCACAGACAAAAAGCAATAACGTTTACTCAGCTTCCATTTATTTCACAGTGTTTTTATTTTAAGCCTGTGGTCTAAGGTGGCAGAATTTGATCCAAAAAAACACTGCTCATAATCTTTCCAGCTTTTTTTTTTTCTCAGAACTCTGTTGTAATACCTGCATCCTTTATCTTTAAGAAGGCTGTCCCAGACAGGTGATTTTGCCAAAAACTAAGCTACCAATGGTGAGGCCTGAACTTCAGAACCAGTTGACAATGCACTCTGAAAAAACATGCTCTTTGTTGGGTGCCACTGAATCAAGATCCAAAACCTGTAACCACTTTCTAAAGTCTGTGCTTTCAGGTTTTCGTTGTAGCTGTATACACACAAGGTTTGCAAAGTTGCAGCAAGGCCTTTGAAGCCAAAAATTATCCTGAAATGTGTGTATGAGAACAAAAGTAAAGGTTTCATTGTTTAAGAGTAAGACACTCCTGCTTTCTCCCCCCGATTACAATGTTGCCTTGAAACGAAAGAAAGAATTGCATTGATTTTTCTAGTTCTGATGGCACTTGGCGTGTCCTTTGACATTCAGGATCATCTCTAAGGAGATGTTTCCTTTGCAACTCACAAATCTAATCAGGCAAATATAAGTTCACAATTAAGCAACTTCTGCTGGTAGACAACCCTTTGGAGCATAAAGCTACTGAGCTTTAGGCTCCTGCATGCCAGTTGGCTTATCTGCTTAAGAAGCATGGACTTTTAAGTGTGGTTTTAAAGTGATAAGATTTATCTGGTGGAGAAGATTATGTATGCATTGGTGACTGCCTTGCTTCACATTAACCAGGAATAGGTTTAAGCTGAACCAAAATAAGTTTTTAAACTGGAGAAAGTCTATTTAAATTATAATTCAAATTATTGCTGGAACTTTTGCATATAGACAAATCATTTCACTAAGTTAAAGGTAAGTTAAAAATGAGGACTGAAGTTTAGCCTCCATGATCAGACTTGCAAATTAAGGTACCAGCTTCTCCTTGATTTTAGTGGGAGTTAGGAACATGGTTGTGTTGAAAACCATACCACTGGAGAGGTAAGGACTGAAATCTCCTGGATTTCCTATGAATCTGTGTCTGTTGACTCCTGTGAACCTAAGTGACTTTTGAAATTGAGACTTGGCCCCTTCAGCTGTTAAAGCATACAGTAAAATTTACCCTGTAACTCATCTGAGATTAATTCAGCTGTCAGCAGTGGAACATATCTTCATAAAATGGGTGGAATTCCATGTATTTGGAATTTGTGTTCTTGCAACTTGCCCTTAATTTGAAATGAGAAGGGGCCTGTTTGCTTACTTTTCTGTGTTGGGCCTGGCTTTTCTAGGTCTGGCTTCTGTGATGTGAGCCTATACTATTTCGCAGAGTATCTTTAGAAAATCTTTAATGTTGTGCTTTTTTCCCCACTGCTTCCCTTGGGCACAAGCAGCACAGTGGCATACTGAGCAGCTCCTTTTGCCTTGAAGATTTATGTTTAGCAGAGACGATCTTTCAGATTGCAAAATATGTGACATTTGCACAATGCCATGGCTCATTTTTGTGGCCTGCAGAAAATTGCCCTGTAGATGCTGTTGTAACAGGGAATTTTCTCTGAGTATCTGGTCAAAAGGGTCCTACTAATTGGTAGGGATTAAAACAAACAGGAGTAATGTGGCGGGGAAAGTAAACTCGAAGTGCCAGCCTTTTCATACCTGTGTCAGTTGTAGTGTAGCGTTCTGGCCAGGAGATGACTCTTCTGTAATCCCCATAGGACCTGCAGAAAGATAATAATATTTCTTAAAGCTTCCATAATATATAACTAATACATTTTCCTTCCTTACCAAGGGTCCCAGATAGCCATGGTGCCTACGTACTCGATGATGGCACCTTTCAGAGGACACATGAGTCTCAAAAGTAGCCGTAAGTACTCAAATTATTACTTGAGAGGTGCCTATGCGCTCCAATTTTGGAATAACAACTTGAATATTATGAGATTATTAAAAATACATATTTTATTATTGAAGCAATATAAAGTAGGTAAGTGCTTCTAATATCTGCTATTACAAAAATCTCACCTTCTTAATTCAGGCAAGCAGCTTTCCTGGTCAGGATCTTTGCCAAACACCTGTAGAAGAATTGCTAGAAAGCTGTTCTGCCTGAAGCTTCCCTTCTTGGAAATGCTGTTCCACTATACCTTCTCCAGATCCATATAGTTTCAGTTCTTAATTAGATGCTGGCAAACACACCACCACCCGCCGTTTTTGTCCTTTTTGTCCTTTGTCCCTCCCTTGATGAAGCCCAGCTGCAGTTGGAGGCATTTCACTCTCTGCACATAGGAAGTGCTGCATTTCAGGGCCCACAGGGTATTATCCTACCACCCTCCCCTTCCCACTTTTTCAAAGGAACCCCAAAGGACTGAGAGAGAGGAGGACACCTATTGTGTCCCCACCTCAGCAGTCTGTCATACTTGTTTCCTATATAAAGTGATATATATGTATTTTCTGAAGGGAACAGAAGCGGAGACTCCTCTGTTGGATGCTCAAAGCAGAAGCCAAAGCTCAGTGCCTGCCAGTGCTTCCTGTAGCTGAAAATAGGCAGAAATACTTACCCAGAAGGGGAGCAGCTTGAGATAACAATGCAGCTGAACCAAAGTCACAGGATCTGCAAAACATTTTTCAGCCATTGACTGGGTCACTCTGTAGAGAGATTGTCTCATTGGTTACTATTGGTTCATCTACACTGAAGCAAGCACTGTGGCCATAGCCATGGGCAAATGTTCTACCTTGTTAAGCATGAGACAAACACAGAGTGAAGAGGTGGTCCCTCTCCCCTCCAAATTTAGGCTCTAAATACAAGATGAGGAGTAGACAGATACAAACAGATGCAGGACCATAACTGTGAACTACTGCTTATGGTACAAGATAGCTCTTTCCCTGCAATGCTAGATAGATACTTCTATCAGTTTATAAAAGGCAAAGCCAAGGATGTTGCAGAGATGGCTCCCACTTGCCAGTAATGTGAAGGGTAGATAAGAATTTGAGATTTCCAAGCTTTTGAGGCTTAAGTATCACTGAACAGTTTTTATTTGTTGATTTTAAGTACATGTAGCTTTGTCCCCACGCTGTGAAATTTCCACTTGTAGGAATTAGCAGTTAGCAACAGTATGAAGATAAACTATTTGCAGTATAGCAGCACTGCAGTTATACTAGTCTTTTAAAGAGTAAAATAGTTGACATGTTCTTGAGAACATGCTTTTTTTTGCTCCTATAAGAGGCAAAAAGTAGTGACTTTGAATTAGCAGTCTGGTGAGGAACAAAGTCACCTCTTGTGTTTTTCAAAAGCATATTTTTGTTTTTCAGCTACATGGAAAAGACATGTTTTATCACTGTCATTGTGTATCAGTCAAACTTTAATACTTCTACGACTGGATTTATGATATGACATTATAGCTCTGGACATGATATATTCTCCAGACATGATTTGCAGAAGTAATCTCTTGCAATTCAATCAGGGGAAACTAGGTAAATTAGTCATTGTACAACTGCACATTCAGGACTATAATAAATTACTAGGAAAGTCATTACAAAATAGGAAATAAAAAGAGTCGGTGTTGAGAGAGTTGTCACTGTTCTTTATTGCTCATTCTTGTTATCTCTGTTTCCTGGAGATCTTTCCTCATATATAGAAGCAAGATGTAAATGTCTTGAAAGTACAATAGTACTCAGAGTTTAGGAAGATTTTCAAAAGCTGGAAACTTTCTGTAGGTAGATCTGTGCTCATATACAGAAAATGCTGAAACTCTGAAATGTTGAAAACTTGGATAAAGCAATTTGCTAAATGTTGCAGGTAAATAAGATCTGTGTAAGACAGCAGAAAATACAGAAGTTTTTATTTTGTTCAAACATGGGCTTGAGAATTCTGCCTGTCGTTACAGCACACAAAAGGGCTCTTTCAATTTGACCTGACATATATTTGCCCCATCAGCAGAGCCTCATAACAGGGCTACTTAAAATTCCTGGAAGATTTCTATTTAACATTTCCCTCAATTTGAAGTTATTCAAAGATGTAAAAGAAAACAAAAGAAAAATCTGTTAAAAAGTGTGAACTTTCCAGTGAGCTCAAATAAGATCACCCTCTCTAGGGGAGGGAAATACTTAGATAGACACCCACTAAATCTCCCCATTTTATTGTTTTTATCCTTAAAACATCTTCTTTGAGAAACGGCTGTGTTTTTTCATGTCCTCTTTTCAGAGAGATTGAGACACAGAAAAACAAAATGACTTGCCAAAGTTCAACAGAAAGTCTCTGGCAAAGAAAAGAATTTGCTTTTTTTTCCTTACATAGGAATAACCACAATGCTGCTTATTGCACAACGTTAGTAATTTTCTGGACACAAGGTAGAGTTAGATTTTATGAAAGAAAAAAAATTAAATTGAGCTACTAGTGCCTTGTGTATCTTCAGCATTTCAAATTTGGGGTGGTAATTCGTTTCGAGAAGAATGTTCTTTTTATAAATGGATTTTCCATCCCTTTTTAATCCTCGGATATTGTTTGGATTATCACATTGTTCTTCTGTCATGCTGTCTTTTTCACTGTGTATATTGAAATCAGTCTGTCACTGCCAATCAGGGAAAGAATTGGGGCATTTCCCGAAATATTATTTTCTTTTCCTTAGTGAAAAGAGCCTCTAGCTGCTGTGATTTAGGGCACTGCCTTTCCTTGAACTCAGTAGAGCTGCCCCACTTTACACCAGCTAGGGATGGTGCTGGATGTTACTGAAGAGCTTGTTCCAGTTGCTTTTGCCAACAGGAGGTTACAGCACAATTGGCAAAATTCATGAAAAAAAATTAAGTTTTCAAAGCTTTGGAAGTGAATAACTACTAGTCTCAAGCACATAAAAGCTTTGAAACAGAATAGTACTGATTTTAACTACTTGATTTCTTTAGTGTGGTACTGACACCCATGAGTAGTTTCCCTGATTGAAATTGGACACATGATAAATGCTCATGATCAGAAATTTTGTGAGCTTTACATTTGTCTGCTTCAAGTACTGGATTCCATGGTGGTAGCTGTACTACTCGTGCTAAATTTTGTTGAGGCAAGAGATAAGTGCAGTTTGGTCATAATTTTGCACCAAGTTCTCCATTGCTTTATAGCAAACATAGAGTCATTATTTCTGTTGATCTCTCTGCCCCTGTTTGTGTCATGGTGTAAGTATTCTGGCTGTGCTTATGTGTTTGATGAACAATCACAATGGATGGTCCTGGAGCTGAAGTAACACCACCTTTCTGCAGCTGGTCATGTTGGGACGTGATGTTGCTCCTGGACAAGCCCATCCAGGCACTGAAAGCAGGTCTTCATGCCAGTGGCCTTCTGGCAGGAGCACATTAGTAAATAATACTAAATGAAGCAACAAATATGACATTAGGTGTTCTGTTCTGCTCTTTCTTATGGTGCTTGTTCAAAAGATGACACAATAAATTGAATGTAGTCAAAATCCTTGGCAGTGAAAAACAGTTTGTAGCACTGTCTCACTTGGTAGGCAAGAGATTTAGACAAGAAGAAGCAACACAGCAGAAAGCAGCCAAACTGAGGTTAGAAGGGATTGATTCCCAGACTCTCAACCTAATGTCTTCTATTCTTTCAAAGTACAATAAAAACTTTGAAACTAAGTCATTAACTGAAATTGTACATTGGGGACATGAATGATGAAACAATCATTTACTTCATTGGGTCAGAAAGCCAAATGTGAACAGGTCGGATGGGCTGATTATCTCAGTGTAAGGGCTATTCTGTGTCCGTGGATGGAAGGCCAAAAGCATATTAGATTTCTGATCTCCAGTATTCTGTTTATTTTTTAACATTATTTGCTAGCAACATTCCATCTACAAATCCTGTCTGATGATTTGAGAAGGAATCCAGAAATAATATTTTTGTTTGGAAACAGGTTGAAAGACAGTGCTCTATCTCAGCCGCACTACCAGGTTAAAATTTAAAATGAGTAAATGCATATCTGCTTCTTGACTTTTTTCCTGGGCTGATGAACTTATGTCAGATTGAGAGCAGCCCTGCAGAGAAGGACTTGGGGGTATTGATGGATGAAAAGCTGGACACGAGCCAGCAGTGTGCGCTTGCAGCCCAGAAGGCCAACCGTATCCTGGGCTGCATCAAAAGAAGCGTCGCCAGCAGGTCAAGGGAGGTGATTCTGCCCCTCTACTCAGCTCTGGTGAGACCCCACCTGGAGTACTGCGTCCAGCTCTGGAGCCCTCAGCACAAGAAGGACATGGATCTGTTGGAGCGGGTCCAGAAGAGGGCCACGAAAATGATCCGAGGGCTGGAGCACCTCTCCTACGAGGACAGGCTGAGAGAATTGGGGCTGTTCAGCCTGGAGAAGAGAAGGCTGTGGGGAGACCTTATTGCGGCCTTTCAGTACTTAAAGGGGGCCTATAGGAAAGATGGGGACAGTCTTTTTAGTAAGGCCTGTTGTGACAGGACAAGGACTAATGGTTTTAAACTAAAGGAGGGTAGATTTAGGCTAGATATAAGGAAAAAACTTTTTACAATGAGGGTGGTGAAGCACTGGAACAGGTTGCCCAGAGAGGCAGTGGAGGCCCCATCCCTGGAAACATTCAAGGTCAGGTTGGACAGGGCTCTGAGCAACCTGATCTAGTTGATGATGTCCCTGCTCACTGCAGGGGGGTTGGACTAGATGACCTCTAAAGGTCCCTTCCAACCCAAAGCATTCTATGATTCTATGATTCTATGAGATACAGAGACAAATTCTTCCTAATCTGGGAAGTCTTGTGGGTTAGAGATTCAGAGGAACATCACGGTCAGTCTGTGCATAATACTTTTCTGTTCTACATCCTGGGTCCTTTTCTGGCCCTACTTCTGTCTTTGTGCGTATCCAGTCCATTTTCCTCACTGTAGAGTGGTAAAGTTAGGCCTGGTATTACCAAAAGGTAAGATATTAATATGAAGTTTTTTACAGTACTTTGTCCTACTTTCTAGTATTGAATCTTTGAAAATGTAAATGGTTTTTATTATATCAGATATTAAACAGTGAGATCCTATATTATTCTCCAGAGTTCTATAATGTCCAAGTCTCGTACATTACTTATTGCAAGCCATAATTCGCAGGCATTCAAAAACATGCAAAATGAGAATAATTTACCACTTTTTCATGTTACATTTTGTCTTACCCTTACTTTTTTTTTGAAATAAATGAATGAATATTGACTTGATTTTATTGCAAACAGGAGAGGATAAATATTAAAATGTTTTCAGAGCCATTATTGCCTGAAACATATCTTAGTTCATTCAATGGGGCAAGAATTTTCTCTCTTGCAGCTTTTTCTCCCGGAACTTCCTGCAAGCTCTCCAACCAGTACATCATTCAAGATCACATGGCTGCTCATTATAAGAAACTGATGTCTGCCAAAGGTATGTACAGTCTTTAATGACAACAATATCTATGTAGCTGAAAGATGAAATAATAGTCAAGGGTATGTTAGTTGCCCTTAGTTTTGGCTGGCTTCTGAATTTCTTCCCCTTTCTTTCCTCCCTCTCCCTGTCACCAACGCAACAGGCATAGGAGGATTTAAAAGTGAGGCATAACATGGTATGCCCTAAAAGAGGAGATCTGTAGAACACTTGACTGGAACTGTAACCTTGTCTTGGGAGAAGCTATCCTAACTGTTGAGAGGCGTAAAGTCTACAGAGTCAAACTGTTCCACAAAATGACAAGTTCATGTTAGGAAGGGGATTGTTGTTTCATTCCCCTGTTTTATTTTAATAATCGTTTCTGTTTAGATGTATATGGCAGTTGACTAAATGAGAGGTAAAATGAGAACTAGGGCAGGTATTTGTTTCGTCGGGAGGAAACACTGAAGAGTAACAGTGAGGTTACAGCTTTTGACGTTTAGAAAGTTACAATGTCAGTCCTAAATAACCTAGTGGGAAGTTCCATTAGCATGAAGTTATGTTTGAGAGGGCTCTTCAAATACTCTCCCTCCTGTAAATAGCTGCAAACTGCTAGAAAGAGAATTTGGAATAAAAAAATGTCCTCTGTCAGTTGTCTGGAGCTGTGTGAACTTCCTGGTGCTTCAGGTGCAGATGACAACAACTGGAGTTGAATGGTCATAGCCATAGTTAGGTTACTGCAAGACTTCCAGTCCTTGGGCTCCCAAGGCTTTTTAACCAAACCATTCACTGATAACATGCAGTGAGCTTTATAATAACACATAGCTGTTGAACAATAGATGAGATTGCTGATGCATTTTTTGCCAGAAGACCAATCCTTTTGTCAATTTGCAGTGCCAAGTGCTTTATCTTAAAATACCTAGCTCAAATCTGGAGCACCTTTTTATCATGGTATCAGAACCACTATCTAAAACTTTCATGACCTCTACCGTGCTACGGTTCGTGACCATCCTGCTCATATTGGGAGCTGGAGGCTAGATTGCTGCTGTATACTTTCGTACTTAAGTGACTTCTGCTTTTGCATGGCTAATGTCACAGAAACAGTGAACTCTAAGGACTGTAGAATTCACATTCTAGTGCATTGCTCATAAATATACAGAAGCATCAGGACTAATTAAGAGCAGCAAAGACTGCCGAATATAATTAAAATTTGTTTTATTCTCCACTGGTGAAGCCTAAATGAGGGAGTGAAGATCAAAAAATAAAAGGAAGAAAACAAAGATGTTTTGCAGGTTTTTTGTCTATTACATTCTTAAAGCTCAGAAGAAAATACACAGAAGATGTTCTTGGCATAAAAAGAGCCAAGTTCTTTGTTCCCAAGCAGGTTTCAATTTTGTTTTTTCAAATGTCAGTCCTGCTTGTCTGTAGTAGAATTCAGTTAAGCTGGAAAGAGCTTCTCACAGTAGGTGCTAATCAAAATTTCCAATGGCTAAAATTTCTAATTCTTAGGTGTTTCACCATCTGAAGTTATAATTCTCAAAAGTCAGATTTGGAGCATACTAGAGCAGGAACCTTTAATATTAAAACACTTATTTTACTTATTATAGTGCTTCATCATTTCTACAGGTTTTCCTTGTAGAGCTAAACTTTTGCATATGTATTAAAAACTGCAATATTGCAAGGATATCAAGGTTCTCTTCTGTACATACCTTGATGCTCTGAAGTGCTGACTTGCCACATGTTCTGTACATCCTTAGAGGAGGTGATAGGATTTTGTGCCTCTGAAAAATCTGGTCAGGGTTGCCTAAAGGCCTTCTCCAGTATCCTTCTAAATATTCTCCAATCTTTTTGAAATACAGCTGCTTTTTTAAATACAACCTATTTGGCCTCACTCCAGACAGTAGCTAGCCCTGCATGTCTGAAACGTCGTTTGGAGCTCTTGTACAAACTCCAATTTGCTGTGACATTTGGCAGTAATCACAAAAGTGTCTTGGATGGAAATGGAGTCAGTGTCCTTCAAATGAAACTGGAATATTGAACTTCTCCTAAGTGATTGCTTTTCCCTCCGCAGTGAAAAATAGTATTTGCCCATATACCTCAGCTATATCCAGGTATATGCAATCAGACATACAGCTCCATTAACATCCGTACTGTCTCCTGTATGGACACATGAAGACTGTGCAACAGTAGAGAAGCAGGGCTTGGTTCCTTGAAGCTCACTTGATTTAAGCTTTTACAATGAAAATCAAATGACCAAATAACAGAAAATGCTGGTACAAAACTGCCTATGTAATTGTATAATCAAAAAACTCCTATTGCTAGAAAGATGATGAAGAACTGATGACCTTGAGCCTAGGGACAACCTGAATCTCACTCTTAGAGCATCACTTGGCAGTTTCCCCTGGCTGGCAGCAGCTGTACTACTCATCCCTGAAATATAAACTTTCTGGATAGCAGTAGATGCCAACAAAAAATTAGTAGAGCTTTTCTTAAATTGTAAACTAAAATGAAGGTTAATAAATGTAGCTGTACTGGCTCTTACTTGTATACCTAAGTAAAGATGGTCGAAAGTCACAAAATTCAGACCCAGGTTTGATACTGAACCAACAACAGCACTGCTGAGGCACTTATGTTTTTCCCCAGATAAAGACAAGGGGTCAAATCCTCAGCTGGTGTAATTGTAGTTGGTGTAACTCAGCTAACTTCACTACGCTTAAGCTATGCTAGCTTTTGAGAGCTGACCTTTGGCGAAGATAATAGCAGGAAATAGGAAGAAAATAGTATACATCACTAGGGAAACAATAAGATTTGGTGGTTTGTAGATCTGCATTATTGATAATGCTAATATTTTGCAGACTGGTACTACATTCGTGCAGGGAATTCAACACCTTAAGATGATCAGTTTCTTCTCTATCCATTTTCGTATGATTATTTGTGATGTCACTGTTTCATTGGACTGAACCTTCTTTTTGTTAATACAGCTGCTGTTGATTCATCTGCACCAAAGAGTTTGCATACCAGTGTTAAATGTGAGTTGTTTTGTTTTGTTTTGTTTTCAAAATAGGTCTGGCTCCATTTGTTTGATTTGGAAATACTTGTCTTCTTTTATGATGAAGGTGTTCTGTAGAGGTGCCAAAAATATGCATCGTTGTGGTTAAGATAATAGTATCTAGTATCTAATATCTAATATCTAATCTAGTATCTAAATTAATAGCTGTACCTAGCACTTGGTTCATGTTTGCACAAATACATGCTAACTGGCAGACCATGGGACTCTCTGATATACATACTTTAAGCAACATGGTTGTTGGAGGCATAAATTGCTTTAGTTTTCCAGTCTAAGCTCAGACCACTGGCCCTTTGAATTCCTTGCTAATCCACACTATATTTTTCATTTCCTTAACTGCTTCGGCTATCTCTGGGCATCAGGCATAGCACAGTTAAAACAGGTTTTGAGGAATGAATGGTAAGAGAACATTGCACTGCACCTTAACGCCACCTCTTGGCTGAAGCCTGCAGTACCCAACGTGTAGGCAGAGTCTCTCCTGCCCTTCCTTTTTTGAAAGGAAGAAAGATTGATGAAAAGCAATACGTTCATCCCTTTCCCTGGGAACAGAGCATTCACTTTGGAATGCGTTTAGTTTTCTCCATTTACCAGGTTGTGAGGCATATGCTACTTCTCTGTTCGATAGTTACATAGATGGGAGTACACACCCTTCCTACACAGAACCCCCCCATTTTAAAATGAAATTTAAAAAGCTGGAAAAATGAAAGCTTCTATTTTTCCACAGTGCATGCATAGTGGGAACCATGTATCAGAGATCTGCAGTAGGCTATTGCTCTGCGCAGGGTATAATGTACTTGGACGCAAAGATAGCTCAAAGGCAATGGTGAGATGGAGTTGTTCGAGCAAGAGACACACAAGCCAAGAAGGCAAACATAACTCTTGCCCATAAAGATGCAGAAAAATGTATCATATGGAATCTTCAGTACAGAAGAACAAGAGAACAAGTTCAGGATCATAACACATCACAATCAAAATTCTCTTGTTTTTTAACTCCTCATGCTCAACAGTATGCTTTTCTTTTTTCAGTGCTGTCTTTAATATAATAATTTTTAAAATAATATTTTTGATTAATGACTTTGTGAAACAGTGCTGTAGCAACAGAAAGAAATGCCACAGAAAGCTTTCTGAGAATGTTAGTTTGACAGAGAAGTGATCCTGACACAGAAGTGCCTGAGGAGTAGAATCTCACCTACTTGAGAAGATCAAGAGGACATAGAATTTGTTCAGCTACCTGCGTTAGCTACGATAGCAAGTGT
>VYZW01052730.1:1411-31206 GCA_013401315.1 Balaeniceps rex
TCTTATTGCAGTATGTCATCAGGCCTGACTCCCTCTGCCATTGTGTGACCAGGTTAGGTTAGGATTCAAGAACGTGATACTCACTAAGCTGTACTTAATAAGCTGCAATTTGACCTTGTCTGCTCTTTAATGGGCTGTTTTAGGTTGTTTGAGATGAGCAGTAGAAAAAATGGTGACTTCCGCCTCTCCTTCTCCCCCTCCCCCCAATTAAAAAAAAGTTCTAGAAATTGTCAGCTAAGCATGAACTTCGCTGGCACTTGATTGCCCCATGGCATGTATTGTAAAGGGCAGTCTGTTCTAAAAGCATCAAGATTTTTATAAACTGCTCTACATACTTCTGTAAAGTATATGCTAGAGCACCCTGGAAAAAATAAGACACATATTTGCATCTTCAAATATTTGGTTTGCATCTGTTCTGTTTAGTAGAGTTGTTCTCCAAGGCGCATACAAGTCTGACTTGTGCATTTTGTCTGGAAGGTACCAGCAATCTCAACTAGCAGACAAACAGGAGTGAGACAGCAGAGTGGAGAACATCTGGGCAGCTGCTTCTCCTGTCCTGTGATGGTGGGGAGTGCTGGTGGTTCTTGCTCTGCTGGAATTGTTCTGTCCCACGTAGTTGTCTGTGATGGTGCATGGAGGTTTGGGCTAAGCGTGCCTTTCTAGTTTTCCCTTTGACTGTTGTATAAAATGGAGTAAATAAAGATGGATTCAGAAGACATGTGCGTTGGTCAGACACCAGAGGGTGCCACAGACTCACTTTTCAGCCAGTACAGGCAAATTCATAGATGTGAGGTGCATCTTCATTGCTTGGGCTTCTTTTCCAGTGGAATATTCAGTATAAATGTCAAACCTGACTTCATGCAGGGTAATGCTCAGAACTCTGTGTTCTGTTTTCCCCCTTTTCCTGATAAGCTTAAATCACTGGAGACTTAAAACAGCTGGGGGAATTCTTCTTGTTGATTTCTGGGTGTGACATGATCAAATGCAAAAAGCATTAAAGGAAGTGGTGTAGAACAGGGGCTTTACGGAGGGATTGCTGAAAATGAAAGCAAGTCCATATCCAACAGAAATGTCTGCATGTATACTCTGGAATATTTTAAATTTATCACTTTAGTAGAATGATTTTTATAGCTTACTCAAAGTACATGATACCTTGCTTAAAATCATTGAGGTTCATTCGGACAGCAAGGAAAAAAGAATAGTAAAAAGTACAAACTTAACATGGCTTCTGAAACTTACCTTAATCTTTAGTGAGCACAACTTCTAAGGAAAAGTAACGATAGTTTCTTTGGGTTAAGTAAAATAAGTGCAGCAGTGTTTTCAATAGGTGCAAATTAATCTTTCATCAAGGTTAGTGACTTGGTGACTTAATGCAAACTTATATCCAACAGTGAAGAGGTTAGAACTGATNGGTTTGCATCTGTTCTGTTTAGTAGAGTTGTTCTCCAAAGCGCATACAAGTCTGACTTGTGCATTTTGTCTGGAAGGTACCAGCAATCTCAACTAGCAGACAAACAGGAGTGAGACAGCAGAGTGGAGAACATCTGGGCAGCTGCTTCTCCTGTCCTGTGATGGTGGGGAGTGCTGGTGGTTCTTGCTCTGCTGGAATTGTTCTGTCCCACGTAGTTGTCTGTGATGGTGCATGGAGGTTTGGGCTAAGCGTGCCTTTCTAGTTTTCCCTTTGACTGTTGTATAAAATGGAGTAAATAAAGATGGATTCAGAAGACATGTGCGTTGGTCAGACACCAGAGGGTGCCACAGACTCACTTTTCAGCCAGTACAGGCAAATTCATAGATGTGAGGTGCATCTTCATTGCTTGGGCTTCTTTTCCAGTGGAATATTCAGTATAAATGTCAAACCTGACTTCATGCAGGGTAATGCTCAGAACTCTGTGTTCTGTTTTCCCCCTTTTCCTGATAAGCTTAAATCACTGGAGACTTAAAACAGCTGGGGGAATTCTTCTTGTTGATTTCTGGGTGTGACATGATCAAATGCAAAAAGCATTAAAGGAAGTGGTGTAGAACAGGGGCTTTACGGAGGGATTGCTGAAAATGAAAGCAAGTCCATATCCAACAGAAATGTCTGCATGTATACTCTGGAATATTTTAAATTTATCACTTTAGTAGAATGATTTTTATAGCTTACTCAAAGTACATGATACCTTGCTTAAAATCATTGAGGTTCATTCGGACAGCAAGGAAAAAAGAATAGTAAAAAGTACAAACTTAACATGGCTTCTGAAACTTACCTTAATCTTTAGTGAGCACAACTTCTAAGGAAAAGTAACGATAGTTTCTTTGGGTTAAGTAAAATAAGTGCAGCAGTGTTTTCAATAGGTGCAAATTAATCTTTCATCAAGGTTAGTGACTTGGTGACTTAATGCAAACTTATATCCAACAGTGAAGAGGTTAGAACTGATCCTTAAAAACAGTACAGGTAGAGATGTCTACTTGCATATAAGCTCTTGTATGTGTGTACTTACAGGAAAGACTGTGTGCATGGAAATACTAAAGAAAACAGTAACCTGGTAAAGGCTGGGTTTAGAGAACTGAAACTTGTGTATGTAGAAAGGTGGGTAGATGTATAGTGTAGAAGTTTACCTTCTTCTTGTTTGAGTATTTGGAGTATGTGGCCAGATTAAAAGCTAAAATGATTTACTGAAACTGTGTGCTATACAGTTGTACCTGAGGTGCAGGCATCCTTACTTGGATTCCATAAACAGCTCCATCAGGGTAATGTCAAGTTCCAGCATCTGCAGCTCTGATAGCTTGTGGCATATGTTCTTGGTGCTAGTTGTGCTGATTTTGTAATCTCCTTTATCAGTGGATTAGTGGCAGTCACTGCACTTCCATTGGATTCTTGTCTTTGCCAACAGCAAAGACTTCTCTGTAGCGGTCATTAAGAAGAGGAAACTGGAGTGTACTTGTGAAGATCAGTTAGCACTCAATTAGCATGCAGTGAAGCTTCATTTACATGCTTCTTGAAAAATCAGGGTCTCTCTTAGGCTGATAGAGCATGAGTATATGCTTGGAACTGCTCAGTTGCTGGTTGTGAATGGGTAGGAGGAGGGAAGCTGTTCTGGCAGCGGTGACTTCAGCTTTGAATCGCAACTGTGGTCACTTAACCATTCTGACAGTCCGAGGGTTTAATGCTTTTCTTAGCATGATGGATTTGGGGCACAAGCCTAGTCAGGAAGCTGTGTCTAGTTAGACTTAATGAATGAAGCTGGTTTGAGAATCTGTTGGGTCTCCTTTTCCCTGAACAAATCGCGTAGAAACTCCTAGCCATGAGGGCACACAAACAAATGGCAGGAGGAGTAGGGGAAGGCTGGACTCCTTTCCTAGCCAGGCTTCTCTAGAAGTTTGTGGGAGAAGACTTGTGCCATAGAAACCTACTGAAGCCCAAAGGAGAAAATGCATCTATAGTTTTAAGAAAAAATCCCAACGCTTTCTTGTGTCTTTTGAGTATTGCTCAAACCCAGCCCATGTTCTAATAACTTCAGCTTCTACCTGTTGCCAGTCAGAAGACAGCCTCCAAGTGATCGCATCTCACCTAAGAATGGCAAGCTTCTGACTAACCCCTTGTTCAAGAGTTATGTAGGCCACACAGTATTTTCTGAAAACGAACTTTTATCAAACCTTGCTAGCTAATACTTTTCAGGAGGGGTGTGTGTGTGTGGTTTTGGTCTGTGTTTTCTTTTGTTTTCCAAATCAAAAGACCTTCAGACTGAGTGCTTCCACCTGTCTGTATTAATAATGCCGACTTGTGTTCCGGTTCTAAACGCGTGAAGCAAAAAAAGCTTTCTTTTGATGATCTAAACTTAATTGAAAATAACTTCAGTATTTTCATTGCTGAAGTCTTGCAAAAACTTTTCCCATATAAAATTCATTCAGTATTTTAACTAAAATGATCTCTTTTTAAAGAAAAAAAAAAAAGCTGAGACACACAGGCTATTTGCTTAACATGAGCTTTGCCGTGACTATAGCTAGTCTTAGTTATGTTATCCCTAAGTACGCCAGACTTGAATTTCTATTTTGAACGTGTAGACCAAAGCTGCTACAGCAGAATCCAGCTAATGAAGGGATGAAGAGCTAGAGCTCTGCCACTGTTCTTCAGAAGCATAGCATCCTCCCTGCTACGTACATAAGTACTGTATGGTAGGACTGATTCAAAGAGCAAGGTCTGGTTGGTTCTGTATACTACTGACAAGGAGCATTTGTATCTTTTTTTTTTAAGGGACCTCACTAAAAGAAAAGTGAAGATCAGGTTTGTGCTAATACGCTTGTGCTGTAAGCTTCAGTTCATAGGACAGGCATCTCAGTTAGAAAATGGGCTTGTTTATAAGTTCAATGAGTCAATATTCGACTTTATTCGACACTTGGTTCTACCTGGTGAATTAAAGTTTTAGAACAAATTTCAGGCTGTAAGAGCAGTGGTGCAGGGTGGGGGGCTTGTGGGGACTTTTAATCCAGGTTTACCTCAGTCCTTGGTTTCTGAGCTTGCTCAAAATTTCAGTTTCATGTAAAGGATTTGCATGCCTAGCAACTGAAGCATTAGTCAAGCTAATGTTTGAGACGTACTTCACTGAGGTGTGAAAACTTTTAGGAGTTGTCTGTCCCTGTCCCCGCCCACACTAAACAACTATTGTGTAGGGGTAGACTCCAAGATATGTGAATGTGGCTGTTTGTTGATAGTCAAGAGGCTTTTTCTTTGTATCCATTCTGAACAAAGCATAAAATGTTGGTTTTCTCTTTATTAGAGATGAAGATGACATAAATGATGTGACTTCTATGGCTGGGGTCAATCTTAACGAGGAAAATGCATGCATTTTGTCAACAAACTCAGAGCTTATTGGTACAGTGATCCGCTCTTGTGCAGATGAACCTTTTCTCTCCTCGGAAGTGCTTCAGAAGAAGATCTTGACCATAGGTGAGAACAAAGCATATGTAACATATATGTATGGATGCATTATTTTCTTTCCTGTTTTCTCAGTCAGCCTCCAATCTTTGAAGAAGGAGCTGGAACTATTAAGATCTGCCATCTCAATTCATGTGTTTCTGCCAAACTATACTGAGTTTTTACTTCCCCCTTCTAGGAAGCAACTGTTCTCTAAGTTTTTTTACATGGAAATAGTCTGAAGCACAACCAGAAAAAAGAAATTGGTGCCACTTTTACATGTGAGAACTGAGCTACTTTATTATTCTTAAAGTTAATGGAACACATAGCAACCATATAGATGCTAGTGTCAAATCAAACACTTAAATGTGCTTTTCTATTCCTGCTGCTCCTAACTTGATGCATTACACTGACTTTCCTAACAGCTTTTGCATTCCTCAGCCTGTTTCAGATATATGTACTCTACTGACCAACATTACAGATCCTGCCCATGTGATTAGGAGAAGAAGTTTCGAACTGCCAATGTGCACAGGGCAGACCTTTGTTTATGACTCCTTCTATAGAAAAATCTTTCACTAATTTTATGCAAAAGAGATGTTAAAGCTGTTTGTATCAATGAATAGTACTGTGGAATGAATGTTGAATGGCTGAGACTAAACTGTAATACAAAGTTTTTAGTGTACGTATCATCTCAGCTGTTAGTTTCTGAGCAGTATAGTAACTGTTGCTTAGCAGTATTGTATTACATCAGAGCAGGGAGCATGCATTTGTATAGCACCACACTGATTGGTACCACTGCTGTCTACAGCAAACTGGATGAATGTTGCTCAACTCCTTGCTCCTGCTCTCTGCCTGGTAGCTTGCCATACTGGAACAGTGAGTTTTACAGCTGAGTATTCAGGAAAGCCTGCAGTTTGTACGTGCAGTCGTAATTCTGTCACAGTGGTTTAACTACATGATTGCAAAGTCTTTCTGCATGCAACTTGTTCTTAGTCCAAACTAAGCAGCTAGCCTGTGATGAGCATGTAACCTGCAAATGCTATCTGCTACCTCAATACATCCCACGCTAGTTAGCCAGGTGTGCCATCTGAGCTGTATAGTGCATAGTTGAGTGAAGTAAGTGCTGTGCTACTAGTGGAAAAGGGAAAAGACACATTGAAACTGGTGCCTAGAAGCTTTTCTCAAAATTCAGTAGAGGGTTAGCCAGTCATCCATGGGAAGTAGATACAAGGAAAAATAAAGAGCTATACAAAAACATAAAGTACTTCTAGAATAATGGTCTGGTTTGGGGTGTAAAGACAATTCATTGAAAGATGGAAAATACAAGCCTGTTTTCTGGCTGGCGTGGTAGCTGTTCCACATTAATAATAATAATAATTAATGTCGTAAATGAAAAGTGTTTTGATTGCAAGGAAGGGAATACTGTCAGCAAGCACAGCAATTCAGAAAATGAACGCTTCTGCTCTTGAACTGAGCCTTCTTTGGTTTAGGAAGTGTGTGTGTGTGGAGGGAGGTCTTGAGGTTTGGGCAGACTTTATTTTGTCTTTAAGTTGACGTTTCAGTATTCTGATAGTATAGTGGGAAACTGCTGAGAAAGCGTTGAAAGGTGCTTGGGCAAGATGAGCTTTGCACTCAGCTAAGGTACAGGCCAATATTTACTGGCCAAGATCAAACAGTGGGAACACTTTGATCATATCTGGGAAAACACTGTAGATTCTCCCTGTCTTGCAAGATTGTTATTCATTTTCAGATAGAGTAGCAAAGGCAAATGAAATAGGTGATTAGGTTTTTTACAGTGTACTGTTTATCCATTCTTAACACTCCACTTGGCAATAAATACCGAAATGGGTTTTGAAGGCGTGCTGTATATTGCATCATAAAGTATTACAGCCGCTGTAAATGCAGTGAGGGGCAAGGAAAAGCACTTCTGACGTGTACGGCGTAAGAAGCATGTGAAACTGCTGCCTGCCATGCCTACCAGGGAAAAGTCACTGCCATCCAGGTGTCTTGACAGAGTTGTGTTGCGTGATCGATGGTCTCAACCATGGGAAGGCTTCTCCGTCGGCAGCCTGCAGCCGCAGGAAGGTTGCGGAGGTGATGCCCCGCTCTAGGCATGCGGCTGGGACAGCTTTGCCTGGAGCTGTTGCCAACCTCGGTCACAGCTGCTGAAAAGCAGAGGGGCAGCAGCAGCTCGAGAGAAAAGGTTGAAGGTGATGGCATGATGACCCTGGCTGGACTTGATCTGTGTTGCCTGAGCTGCTGCCGTGGGATGGTTGGGTCTGCCTGCCTCGTGCCGGTCGGTCGAGGCAGGTGAGAGGGTCCCACGTGCCCAGAGTGTGCTGCAAAAACCATCCCTGCTCATCAAATAAATGTCATGAGTTGTTAACAAGCATGGTGTCAAGCAGGGCAAAATGTAATTCTCTATTTTTTTTAATTACTGGAATTAACAGAATATGGCACTAATTTCTACAGCTACCGCTTCTCCCCCTCCCCGAACGCGAAGCTTGATTTGTGTTCTTATTAACTTTGTCCTATAAATGACCTTGCAAGGAGAGTGGTTCTGGAGGCTAAGTGAAACAATGTCTATATTTTCTGAAGCTCCAGGCTAAGTTTTATTAATGTAATGTCTAAGATCTTTGAAGTTGTGACTTTACCAGGAAAATCATAATCTCCAAACCTTTATTCATAATGGGTATGACTTCCAGGGGGAACAGAATACCTGCTGTGCTAATTATTTCAATTATCAGCTACTACTAAAACACGTAATGGATTTTCTATGCTTCCACAGGTAAAAGGCATGACATTATGGAACTTAACTCTGATGTTGTGAACTTGATCTCCCATGCTACACAGGAGAGATTACGAGGGCTCCTAGAAAAACTAACTGTAATTGCTCAGCACAGAGCATCAACCCACAAGGTAAAGGAAATCATTAAGCAAGTTTTGCACCAAAGTTTTCCTGCTTTGCAGCCTTGAAGGTAAACCTCTTCCAGGTATAGGCACATCATATGCAATATGTGCATTTTCAGTATCTACCAAAGACGGGTTTTGTTTTAACTGTTTATAGCCTCTAACTATTCCTTACGTTTTCCATTCGACTTGTTGGATAGGTGCTCTTAAAACCCAGCATAAGAGTAAATGCATGCGTTTCTCCTCTTCCATAGAAGTGGTGGCTGTTATACAAAATCTGTCTTGCATGGTAAATGTAAAGCTATTTTTGAATGCTCTTGGTGGTCGGGTTGATTTAGGGGCTTGTGTTTGCTTTATGCATTTACTGTTGCTGGAACTGTAGTATTGGCTCAGTAAAAAGCCTTGGGAAACTGAATTGAATATTTTATTTTTAGAAAGTGCTCCATGTGAAGGCAGAGACCCCTTTGATCTTGAAGTTTCTGGAACTTTTTTCCCACCAGTACTACTTAAGATTCCCTCCCCTCCCTCTTGTATTAGCTCCATTCAATATAAAATATATTGGGTTCCAGTGAGCCAGTATCCCTTAAGATGCTCATACGGTACAAATGGGAAGCAATAACTTACTAGTGGCCAAAATAGCTCTTTGAGGCTTTTTTTTTTGTCATTCAATAATAAGATACTAGTCCTTACTTTTTTCAGTATCAAGCTGTTTTAGAAAAAAAATTGGAAGTTAGAAGCGGATGTGTCTGTCAACTCTTAAGTTCTTTTTTTGTTTGTTTTTATTTATTTATTTATTTATTTTTTTAACAGGAACTTTATACTTAACAAAATTTAACAAGAGCAACTAACTGATGGGATAGGAGTTATTTTTGTACTGAACACTTTCTATAGGCTTCTAAGCACTGGAGAAGCAATAGTAAAGAACAGGAACTATTTGGAAACTTCCAAGTATTTATAGTGATGTCTGGAGCAGTTGGAGTATGCTGTTCCTTGCCAGAAGAAGATGCAGTAGAAAAAAAAAAAAAAATCAAAGTATAGAGTTTTTTATGAGAAGTCTTTAGAAATCTGCACATGTTCTGTGTTGTCTCTGCAAAGTGGGAGATTCAGTAGAGATAGTGAGCAAAAGTGAGATGGAAGCTTAAGTCCTGAGTAACCAGTAGGACTTAGTGTCTTGCAGACACCAAGGACACAAGGGTATATTTTTGGACAGTGGGCTTGATAGGGCTGATTTCTTTCTCATTGAACTGAAGCAATAGAAAAACTGATAGGTTTTTGTCTGATTGAATTGCCAGAAGCAATGATAAGACTGTAAGACTGCAATAAGCTTGTTTTCTTTTCCTCTTTTCTCAAAAACAAAACAAACAAACAAAAAAGTAATGGGCATAATAATCCTAGAGGCACAGGTACCCTCTTTTGTTAGGAAGATGGTATTACACTACAGATGAGTGTCCTACAGGATTGCGTTTGTGAGTAGTATTATTGTGAGGGATGCTGACAGGCTTTTAGAAATCTAAGTTCAAGAACAGAACACTACAGGGTTTTGGAGCCCTGTTATGTATTTCTATACATATTTACATAGCCCTGTATTCCATCTCCCCTGGTGCTTGCCCCATCCCTCTTTTCCCTCTAGGCTATCGATAGGTACCAGTGTGCAATGTGGGCTCCGTGTATTTCAGAGAATTATCCAGAGCCTTTCCAAGAGGATTGGGTAGTTGCCCTGTAAGGCTTTGTATTGGCCTATCTTCATTACAGAAGGACAGACAGTAATAGGGATATGTGTGGTGAAACCAAGGTAACCTATTGTTAGGGTAGAAGTTGGTATAAAAAGCCAATAATTCATGGGATTGTACTCAGGAAACTCTTCTTCCCAGTTTGCTCAGCTCATGCCTAGCAGCTTACATCTGATGGCTAGCCTTGCAGAGAGAAAGAGAGAGTTGCAGGGTAAAAGCTTCATACCATGCCACTGTGTAGACTTGCCAACTTTTGACCTTTTTTGATAAATTTAAAGCGGGGGGGAAAAAAAAGGTATATAATTGGAAGTTACTAACTTAATTAGGATAAAACTGTCATGGTGGTCTCTTTATCTGAAGTAGGAATAACCTTTCAGATTGTAGTAAACTGCTCTCTGCTGCGACTCTTGTTGCAGTGCCTTTATAGAGTCTTGGTTAAGACCATAAAGGCAATTAGCTAGCTGGTTTGGTTCCTTGGCTGCTTACCTCCTATAATCTGGAGAACTGCTGAGGTGTAAGGGTAGGCATGTGACATAATATGATACCCAAGACCAGAATTAATAATAGCAACTAAACAGTACAGTGATTAAAAAAATGTTTTTGATGTGGGTGGATTCAGCACAGCATGAGATGACTGCTGTGCTCCTGTGTTTGGAGCCCATGAGCACATGGCTTTGAGAGACATGGTATGGTGCTGTGCTATAAACATTGCTCCATGAAAACATTTTCCCCATGCACAGTAGCAGTAAAACACTGCAACCCTAAACTGCACTATCTGTAGAGCAATATGGTGTGGCAGCTGCATTGGTTGAAGGGGTAAGCTCTAAATGTAGCGAAGGAGCAAGCACTCCTAGATGTGAAAACGGCCAGCCTCCTCTTACTCACCCTGCGCTACCATCAAACTGCAGAGTGCAGAAGTAACTTATCAGAAGCTTTCCTGTTATTAACTTGGTTTAGGGGTTGACTGTATAGAAGCCAAAGCTTAATACATTCCCACATAGTAGCTGAGCCTCTGCAACTGCCTGCGTTCCTGCTCTGTCCTCAGCAAGGCTGTTCAACATGACTTAAACTGTTCAGATTTCGTGGGAGAACTGGTCTTTGTGGGATCCTTCCAACTTCTTTCTTGGTGGACTGAAGTGGAGCGTAGCTTCCCTGTATGTGTTTTTTTCCTTTGTGCCCCTGGACGTGCAATACATTCCTGGTGCTAAACCACAAGTGCCTGAGTCAGGTTTCGGATTCATTTACAGGTATGTGACAAGCTAGGAAGGAAGCTGCAAATCGCAGTCAAGGCATATAGCTGTTCTTGAATTTGTTGCCAGCTCTCTTGTCACTACAGACATACCTGGGAATGCTTTGCTTCAAAGCTGTGTGTTTCAAATATGTGTAAACCTAACATAAAAATTTTGGTAGGAGTTGGTTGTGCTTTAGAGCACATCCATGGAGAAGTCTTGAGTATGCACATTTCTCTTGAAGGAAAAAAAAAAGTGGGGGGGAATGAACTTCATAACAAGATTGTATAGATGCACTAATGTGCTATTGTTGTGTGAAAGCAATAGCTTCTTTCAGGATAGCAAAGTGAACTTCAGGTTAAATTTAGCTCAGTTAAAGTAAAAATGACTTTTTAACTGTCAGATATACAAGTTCAGCTTTGGCACATACAAATCTAACCACACGTATTGTGGTTACGTGCTTTATTTATCACTAAGTTAAATTCTGTTCTCGATTACGCTTGTAACCAGTTTTCTTGGGATTGCACTGTTGTAGCTGGGGACAGTTTGGCCTTATGTGAGGAAGTTAAACTGTTATATGGACAAAAACTGAATCCAGCTTGCTTCATCATAACAGTAATGGCTACAGGTTATGAACATGTATACAATATAATGTTTTCTGTCTAAGCAATTCAGTGCTAAATGATCACAGAGAACAAGTTTATTGAGTAGGACAAAATATAACTGCAGGTGTTCCTCTTCTAAAAAGACCTGAAATAAGGTATCTTAAAATGGTTGTTGATGAGCTGAAATACTGTTATGAATGCACCCAGTCATGGTAGTGCATTGGGGTGCTTCTGGTTGAGAGGCTCGCATTCGTAATTGGCATAGGGTCTTGGATTTGGCTTTAAAAGCGTAAGTATCTGACTCTGACTTTGGGCATTCCAAAGCAAAACACTTTTAAACTTTGTAAAAAATAATCTGGTAATATGTCTTTCTTCTTTGTCCCTTTAAAATGATTGTGGTATGGTGGTGTATTCTTATAAACTGCTGCTTCAAAACAAATTGTACTAATGTACTGAGACTGACCCGAAGTAGCATATGTTTTGTGGGGAGCAGTAAAAAAAAAATCTCAAGCAGTAACAGAAGAGGGGGGGAAAGGTTTGTTGGATGTTTTTGCAGAGCCACAGACTCTGCTTGGGAAAGAAAGTCTCCCTGGTTGCAACACGGTGTGGCGTGACCCATAGTTGGTGATACAAGACAATGTGGTGTCTCGTTGAAAAGGACCAAACTTAATACAAGAAGAGGGATTGATTCCATGCTCTGGCTGGGTTGTGAGAATGAAGACTGGGAGACAACAGTGCCCCACAAGAAGACTTTTACTTTCCTCCCAGCTTTTAAAAGTATATGACTGGGTGTGGGAAGAAGAGTCTGAGTATAGAATATACTCTTGCCTAAAATATAGCTGTAAAATATGCTGTGCTTATTCCAGAACAGTTGTGTGTCAAGGTTACTTCATTAAAGTGTGAGCATGGGGTAGGGTAGAAAGAAGGGTTGCTAAATGTATATAGTGTGGTGGTAAAAGCCCAAGGATAAATTTCTCAGGAAAAGACAAGTTCACAAAGTAACAGAGAAAGAAGATGACTCTAGGATGTGCGTTAGAGTGGTGTAAACAGGTGACACGGACGTGTCTCATCTAGAATGGGCTCTGTGCCTTGTTTTGCCTAATGCCCTCTGGCCAACGCATGGCTTAAATAGCCTGTCTTTGGAAGAGCAGAATAGTAAAAACAAGCTTTTCATTGCCGGTTGACCACGTTTTAGATCTTTCCTTTCTCTGTCTTCTTTCCTATCTAAAGTAAAACTAAACTCAGACTTTGCAGTGAGGGCAAAAATAGTATGAAAAATAAACTACTGATTGTTACTTTTTAGACCAAAAGGACTGTAGTCTTGTTTCAATACACGTGTGTCCAGTTATTGTTGGAACTACTCATTAGTATTCACTGGCCCAGCTTTGCACAGGGGTCTGGACCAGATGACTTCCACAGGTCACCTTTCAACATAAACCGTTCTATGACTTGAGAGCATCCACCGAGGCAAAAATAGGTATTCCTAAAGCTATAATAAACCATATATAGTTTACATTGCTTTCCCCACCCCCAAGATTCCTTATAACTAGTTCTAAACCACCCCTCCACTCCATAAAGCCTCTTTTTGGAAATACCAGGTGAGGCTTATTTCAAATTCTGGATTAAATGGCTGAAACTAGAACACCAAACGCTGGAAACTTAAAATGTCAAATTTTATTTTTTCTTCACCCTTTCTCTTTAAAGGGGAAAGGATATGATGTTCTGCTGCTTTACAATTCTTTTTTTTTCCTCTTAACCTGTCCAGAAGACAGTCTTGTATGTATATTTACTGAATGTGAAGTTGCTGTTTAAAACAAAATTTTAGCCTTTAGACTCAGACTTTGTTGCTGTTATAGTCAACATAGACTAGATGTTGTTAATGTCACTTGTTCAATAACACCTTACTAGTCACAGATGCCAGGAAACATGCTTCAGTGGAGAGGAGATGTGTAAATGACTGCCTACCACCTGAAGTCTTTCTAAAACAGCCTATACTTTTCAGCTTTGAAAAAATAGTGTTGTTCTTTTCAGGTTGTTCCCATTGGATTTATTAGCTCTAGTGATGTATATAAAGGTCTGGTTGTCTATAAGAAACTTCTCTTTCCAGGGGAGTGATAGGTACATAGTATCTAGTGACACCAGAGCACAGCTGAGATTTCTTGAAAAGCTTGATCACCTAGAAAAGCAGAGAAAGGATGAAGAGGAACGTGAAATGTTGCTTCGAGCAGCCAAGGTAAGAACTTTACTTCTTGCTTTCCAAGAAAGTACTGGTGTCCTTTAGACTGGTGAACATCTTCAAGTTTCTCCTATTTCTGCTTTAAATGTAGTAACCGTTAGCCCTGTAACTGGAAATCCATAATGTTCAGGATAGCTTAGGCTGTAGAGAAAAGGATTTTAGCTTTTTGCATTCTTTAAAAAAATCACAGGAGTTCTTTCAAATGTGTGGTGGGGTGAACTCTTCTTTTGAGATTATTGCTACTGGTCAAAACTAAATAAAAGAAGTATTCACATAGCCGTAAACATCCTTCCTGGCTCTATTTCTGGCTCTGAAATTGGTATGTCTTTCTCCATATCTGTGTATGGCACTGTTTGAAAATATGGCTTCAATAAGCTTGTTCAAGCTGGAGCCTGGTGAGATCCACTACCCTGCCAGATGTATGTTTTCTGTAGTCAGATCAGAGAGCTAGCCTTGGAGCTGGTACCCTAGTATCTGCAAACCCCTGATGGAGCCACTGCTAGTACAGAATAAGTACCCTTTTTCCCCCTTCCCTCTCCTCAAGAACAGGAGGGGGGGGGGGGGGAATAAAAAAAAAAATCAGTAAATGTTGCCCATCAGATGTGACTTGATCATCTTCTGTTTGTTGTTTTTTGGTTTTGTTTCAAGCTGAATTCTGGAGACCCTTGGGTGGAAGCCTAATCTAGACTTGAAAGAATCGTGTTGTACTTGCACGAGTATGACTCCCTTTCTTTCCTATACTTCCTGTCCTTTTTAAGTGTCTGCTGCTGACATGAACAACATCATGCCTAGACTGGACCTGACTGACAGTGTTAGCATCATTTTCAGCTTAATCTTGCTTCAGGCTAGAGCAGAGGCAGCCGGCCCAGATGAGGAGGGGGGTGCGCGTGTATGCGTGGAGGGGGAGGGAAGCCAGTCTGGATTGAGGCATTCACCCCTGGAGCTAAATCTTTCAATCACCAGAGAAAATTGTCATTTATTAAATATTTAACGGATACGACGGTGTTTGGATGCCAGTAATTTCTATTCAGTCTTTTTCCTCTTCCTTTGGTAGAGCCGTTCCAATAAAGAAGATCCAGAGCAACTCCGGTTAAAGCAGAAAGCGAAAGAGGTAGGACTTTCCAGTTACCATGCTTGCCTTTGTGTGTTGAGAGAAGGTTGGCAGCCCTGTCCTGGCAATTAGGTCAGGGTTTATTTTGTTGCTGCATACCATTTGCAGAGGCCTTGGGGAAGGACAGGAACTGCCACAGGCAAGGGCAGTGCTTCAGATGAGGTCAATGAATTATGAGCTCTCTTTTTTAACATTTTAGTTTTGTAGTTTCAGTCCTGTCTAGAAACGGTCCTTTGTAAACTGCAGCAGTACANAGATTTAGCATCTGGGACTGTACAATAGGCTACATTTTTCCAGGGTAATTGTTCGTTTTGTAAATCTGATACTGCTTATAATTCTTTGGCTGGGAGGCGGTACTGGGATTTAGTTTTAAATGGAAAACGCCTCTGGCTTTTAATTTTCTGGGCCCAGCAGTTTTCTGTTCTGGAATGGAGCCCTTGTTTCACACAGTTCATGTTTAGCTGCAGGGGTTTTAGTTTATAGCTTAGACTGGTTAAGCTTTTACTCCCAGAGGCCTCTGCATAGCAACTGTAGAAATCAACAAATAAGTTCATTTATGTCTGCAGCCTCCTCTCAGTAGCTGACTTTTTACATTTCCCAATATCCATTTCCTGACTTTTCTAGCCTGAGAGAAAAAAGCTCCACTAATTGGAGCTTATTTTAATTGAGCCTTAATATTGGATCTCACTGGAGTTGCCCCCAGAGCTACTGGGAACAGAATGAAATGAAAGTACCTAAGGTTGAAGATGTGTGTGCGTGTGTATGTGTGTGTGAAATTTTTCACTTGACCTACAGATTCTTTTCCCTGCTGAATAAATCATCAAGCCTGTTCACATTTCTGATTAAGGATCTGACAGCAGACGATAATAAAGACAATTGAGGTGTGAGACGTGTGATACAGAGCTGAAGAAATTGGTTTCTATAGTTACTTGACTGATTTCATGCAATTTTTAAGGATCTTTGTGGTAGATGAGAGTGATTTTCTGAGCAACCTTTTTCCTTAACTGTGCCTCTTGAACTATGAAATTTGTTGTTGCTTAACATTGCTGCACTTGGCTCCTAGGTGCCAGCAGCAGCAGCAGGTTATTTATGAATGCTTTAAAGGCCCTTATTGTTTGGATTAATGTAGGAGCCCAGGCAAAACAAATGGAAATCCAGTAAAATAGTATTAGAATCAATGCTCTGGATTTGCACCATAATAGAAGAAATTTGTAAAATAAGAGGGGAGAGAAGGAACTTGCTTTACTATCTATCTTTTAATTCTTTCTTTCTGCGTATAACTCTTCATGCTTACAATCTGTGAGTACAAAGTTGCCCTAAAGCCCTTCCCAATTTGCCTCTAGTGCCACCAGGATCAACAACCAGTGGGTGATGCTAATTTGTCTTGTTTTGTAGGTGGCTTTACCTCTGCCTCATCTAGTCTTTTCTAGAGGTTCTTTCTTTTAATAAAACACTGCAAAGCAATTCATTTCTGCAGCTTCTTTTCTCTTTTCCTCTGAGCCATAATCTGTAGGATCTTGAAAAATACTCCGTGATTGGGATATTTAGAACAGAAAGGAGTTAGGTGTGTGTTTTGGGTCTTTTTTTAGATTGGTTGGTATTGTTAATGAGATCTCTTTTAAAAAGTGGCATATAGGTGTACAGAAAAGGAGCCAACGGAGCAGAGAAGGCGTCTAAGTTTAGTGCTTGGTGTTCCACTAAGTGCTTGAGTTCACCTTCTTCAGTGCATCTTATCTTGTGCCAGAGTAACACAGCCTTCATCGCACTTGTCCTGCATATTTCTCCATGCTGTGCTGCTCCCAGAGTGATGGTCTCCAACTGCTTCACCAAAAGAAGAGGAGGCAGATGTGCCTCTTGGGACAATGCAGATCTTTTGTGTTGGTATTGTCTTGCCCTCTGTCCTACTGCTTTGTTCTCTGGAGAATGAGGCAGCCAGAACTTTTCCAGGCTTCATGTGCCACATGGGAAACCCACCTTCTGTGCCAGGAGTGCTTTCTTACCTGTGAGACTGCCTCAAGCTTGAGTGGAAAGAAGCCCAAATGCAGCTGGTCAGTTTGGGCACTTTATTGACAGTTTGGAGATAAATGGTCAGCACCCATTTGCATTAAAAAATGCAAACATGAATAGAGCTGGAATAAGAGCAAAATAAAAATCAACAAATATCCCAAGGCTGAAACTAGTAATGCAGAAGCATAGTGTGTACTGGGATGAAAGCCTGAAAAGGCTCACCATTGTCTGTCTGTCTTGTCATGTTGTGACTGTAGCCTGCTCCTAAGAAACCACACTTGGGAATTTTGATACCTCTGTCAGCTGGAATCATATCCTTTCCAGGCTACTCTGGTTGAGTATCCACTGAAAAGCCTGATCTGATCCTCTTAAAGTTCTTCAAGAATGAATATGAGCCTGCCTTCCTCAAAGCTGTCTTTTATGTGTTGATGGTGACCCTCGGGAGAAGGGAAAGGGTGTGGGGTAATGGCACTGGAGCATGTTCTAAAGCAATGTTTCCCAAAATGCAGAGTGTATATCCTAACAATGAATACTTATAAATCCAGGATGTGCTGTCATCCAGCAGCTGGAGGCAACATCTTAACATTGCTGGAAGTACATCCAGAGACTCGGCAGTGGATTCTTTTATCCAAAAGGCTATACATAATTGCTGTGACCTTTTCATCCCTTTTTGCATGACCTATTGCCTCAAACTTCCCCTATGCTAAGTCATTTACTTTCCTATATTCTTAGTCTATGTAGCTTGCTATGAATTAAGTCTTTATTTACTTCCCCCTTTCACCTGTTTCAGCAGATTTTAATACCTACAGAAAGTGCACATTCCTTCTGAGACAGCTGTAAGGCTTGCCCCAAGCTGCTCCTTTGTGCTCTCAGGAATTTTATCCTTGCTCACCTCATGGGCCAGCTCTTTGTGCAAAGGCATTCCCGAAGCCTGGGTAAATTACCCCTGCTTTTCATTCAGCCTTATCTGCCACTTCAAGCTGAGAGGATACAGTCCTCACATTGTCCCTGATGCTTGCAGTTTCAAACCATAACTTTTTTTAGGTGCTTTCTGCTGTTTCCTGTTCTACTTTCAACTATACTTCCAGTTACAAAGAAAATGTTCAGTTGATGCAATTTCTGTAGCTGTATTTGTAGTTTATCTCTGGCTTCATCCCTTTTCTGAAATGAGCTGGCTTAAATTGAGTAGGTGTAGGATACTGTCAAATGCACAAGCATGCCGTATGAACAGTGCATCCCAGAAGACCTGTAAAAATGTCAGTATTAAACAGTGTGTACTGTAAATTTAAATATAAACCCTGATCTTTTGTAGTTCTGTCTCTCATCTTCAAAAGTGAGTGTGCTTGTATGGCTTCAGGAAGCCTAAGGCTGAGGCTGGGCAAACCTTTCGGATTGTATGTGTGCAAGATTGCTGCTTGGGGTTGAGCAGGTGAACAGGTATCGTACTGATAGCATCTCTGCTTATTCCATAGTAGCTACTGCATCTTTGCTTATTCCGTAGTAGCTACCTTCATCTCTGCTCTTACCTTGTGGCACCTTGCAGCACCTATCAGTGGATAAAGGTGAGCAGCTGCGTCTCGAACTAGGGGAAGGAGCATGTGGAGCAAGCACCTGATGGACAGCAGACTTTCCTGCCCCATTCCTTGCTCTTCCAGCAGCTCCATTCACTTACGACTGCACAGGTCTTCCCAGTCCCTTGTTCCTGCCTCCTTGACGCACTTGTGCGTTTTACTGTTATGATTTTGACACAGATGTCACAAGACGGCAGCAGATGAGATGCTGAGAAAATTTAATACCTTTAGTGTCAACTGATTGGAAGAAAAATAGCAAACCCTAGGGTTTTTGTTGAGACAAAACAAACCCCATCAAAAACATAAAAAAAAAAGTCTGCATGATTCCAGTGAGTTCCTGGGTGCTATATAGTAATGACTGAAAAGTTGTTCTGTAGCATCTTTATTCAAAAATCATCTTCTTTTTTTTTCCATTTCATGTGTCCATCCTAACTCTTCCCCTTATTTCCTCTCACATTCTCAGATAACAAGTAACTGTAACCTGATTCTTTGCCTGCTGCTCTCTCTACTGACTCCAACCCACATTTTCAAGCTGTTTGTTTCCTTTTTTCCCACACCTCTTGTGCTGCTTCTGTATTTAGTCTTCTGGACCTAATGGTTCAAATTCTTTAAGACCATTCTTGTGGCAGGGGAAAAGGAAACTCCCTAGCTAACCATAACCTCTCAAAAAAACCAAACAAGATGCTGCAAGCAAAATAAGATCTCATCGCGATCAATTGGCTTTTTATGAGCTTTCAGTGACATCGTGAGAGCTTCTGCTTAATTATCTGATTTATATTATCTTTATTGTTCTGTAGTGTTTCTTACCTGCTTCTGCATGTTTTGGGGGAAAAAAAAAAAAAGCATGATTATTGAACAGACATAAATTTTGTTACCTGCAGTGTAGCCCTACAAAGGGCTATCATCAGAGATTCAGTGTGTTAGGAGCCTTGCAGAAAGTCAGGGATGGAAATCCTGTGAAGTGTTAAGATTATTGAGCAAACTGAAAAGTGAACCAAATCCCTGTTTATGTGGCATTCATCTTCGTGTTTTGAAGGAGCGTAAGAAAAGAGAAGCTGAGATGCTATGTCGGATACCCTAAAATTAGCTGGCTGGAAGATGATAGCAACTATCTTTATCTAGTGAAAAACAAAAGCCTCGCCCCCAACCCCCCATTAAGCCTGTTCTTGGATTTTCAAATAGCCTTTTCTAAGTTTCTCTGAGAGACTATAATGGACACGTAACCAGCTGAAAGTGTGGCCTTGGATTAGAAACTTGCTAATAGAGGAAAATTTAGGACTAAAAGTACAACAAAAAGATGATAATGGAGAGCCAGAGAGTTCTGTGCCAAGAACGAGTTTTGGGTGGACTGCACAATGAGATGGAGAAACCTGCGGGTGGAAGATAAGTCTTAAACGTTCTCTAGCTTTGAGACCTCAAGAGTGAGTGAATGAATACGCAGTGTTACAGCAGCTGAAAATCATTCAAAATATCATGCGTTTGGAAGAACTGTGATTGGTTTTAAAGTAATGTCTTGCGAGGGCTGGGCACTGTCCAGTTGTGCAGGTCTGCTGACAGTCATTGAGCAGTCTTCTCACACACGATAGCATCTGAAACAAAACCTACAGAATATATTGCTTTGGTGTGGTGTGCTGTGCTGTAGCGTTTTCTTGGCCTTGCAACAAAAGTAGCCTGGGCTGTGTATGAAAACACCCATAAAGAGAGCTTGATATTGGATGCTAGACACCCAGGAACTTCTCTGGGCTTCCAAGTAGGCAAGCTGATGAGACTGCACAGGGGAAAGCATACTCCAGGTGTTCTAGGATACACCGACATGCATCAATAATTGTTAAACAAAACAAAACAAACTTGTAAAAGGAAATACACACTCCACACTTGGGGAAACTCTTAACAAGAATTGGCAAAATTAAGTCAAGAAGTCACTGCACCCTGGACTTTTTACTTAAATTCTGTGGGGACTTAGTGATTTATATATTAGAGAATGTCAAATATCAACTGAAGGATATATTTTTTTTTCTATGGGTAGATTACTTCGTGGCTATCCTGGAAAAAGTTTCTGTTGTTCTCCAGAACATCTTATTGCACCCTTTAGTTCTAGACAGACAAGGCATCTGGTCTTGGGGGACACAGCCATGGTGTAGGGGCTGTTCTGCCACTGAAGCATGTATGTGGTATATTAACCTGAAAGAAACCTACAGTATTACATATAGCCCTATTATAAGTTAGGACTGCGTATCAAAGCCGTGCATGCTATTCTGCCTTTATGCTGTTAAATCTAAATTACAACAGAGGGAAAAGTCAGTGGAAACTAATTGTATGGCTAATTAAAACAGTTTGAAGGGAAGCAATTGCAAGAAGAGAAATTGCATTATAGGCAAGAGGAGAGGATGATGATAAATGTTTAAATATGCAGCCTTCAAATGTCAGTTTTCCTCAGAGAGCGTCCCCCATATGAGAAGTCTGCTATTCAGCTGCATTCAATCTGTAGGGCAGAAAATTTTGTATAGGAAAGGTAGAGGCTGGAGGCAGTAATGCTCATTGAGCTTTATGAAAACCAGTGCTAGAGGCTTGGGATTGAAAACAGATTTTTAAGGTTTATTTTTCATTTTCTTCACAAGTTCCTTAAAATGCTTAAAGGGAATGCGAAAAAATTGGAGTTCTTTTTTTCCAAAGACAATGAAAGGAGAAGTGACTGGGAGCAGTAGAAAACTTTCAAAGCACTAAATGGAGGACACAATGAAACGCAGTGAAACTTTGAAAAAGATGGTCAGAAAAAGGAATGGATAGAAAGAAGAGAGAGAAGTCAGTTCAGTGGGATAAGTGGCCCCACTTAAAAGGTACCTCAGTATTTAGTTCTTAAAAAATATGCAGTAAAGGGCAATAGTAAAGACCCATGTAGGTGTTCAGGTTCCTTTTTCGCTGATGCAAGCTGGAAAAAAGTAAATGTTGATATTTGGTCACAGTTGCTCTGACTTACTTTGAGTTTTAATATTCATTGTTTAATTTCTTTATTGTGGAAACTGAAAGAATCGGGGGCTTCTGCCTCTTTTGTATGCTTATATTTCTTTCTTTTTTTCCCCCGCAAGTCTTATACAAATTCTTGTTCATCTACTTTAGTGCTTTTATTACTCCTGATGTACTTATTGCTGGATAGCACACATAACCCTTAGGCGTACATTAACTTGTCTTCAGCCTTCCCTGGTTTCCTTTCCTGCCAGTTCTTCTGTTACTTTAAATTTTTATTTGATCTGTCCCATACTCGGTCAGCCTACAATGTCATATATGGAGACATCCACACTTTTTTCTTGATATTAAACCCAGTATCTTGTACATATGCTTTTTAGTCTTTCCCTTATATTAATTATAACCAAGTCCAGGACTGTGGTGTTTAGCTTCCCCATCTGTCTTACCAGCATTTCTTCTGAGCTCATTTACATCCATACGGCTATATTTATTTGTTATTGCATTGCCAAGACTATTTTTTTGGTTTTTTTTTTCCTAAACACAAGTTCCTAGCACTTAAATCTGAGAAGTGGAGAAAAGAAATCTCTCTTCATTCGCTTTCTAGTACTTTACATATTGAAGCTCCTGCAGAAGTGGGCAGCGGTATGAATTTCTTGAGATGCGTGTTATCAGCCAGCATTGTGCTGGACAAGTGCCACCTGTTTGGCTTTTCTTTAACCTTGGACCTGTTACTGTGAGCCCTGGCTAATACAGATGCTTAATTTCTTGTTTCAACCTTTAGAGAAGTCTTCCCTGGTAAAACTATTCTTGAGGATCTAGAGAGTAAAGGTTTCATGTGCTTTGTCTTCTGTGAAAGCTTATACCAAATACCCTGTTCTGCTTTGGGTACTTTGTGATCAGACATGAGGGTTTTAGTTACTCCTTTTCAAAGGTAAACGTGTATTCAGCTAGGTAGCTCTTCTGTTTCCCCCCTTTGATAATACAGCCACCTGCTGCTGTACACATCATGGATTAGCTGGTGTGAATTAGTTGACTTTATTTGCAGTAGAGTGTACTTTTTCCTTTCTTCAGTTGCGTTTAAGGGATTCTCCCTTGCAGTGTTTAGGAAAAATCTTGTGAGATTTGCATAACTTGAATTATTGGAGCTCTGATAATGCTAACAACCACATATCATGTACTTTGTAACTGAAAGGGTTTAAAACCAACTTGCCACATTGCTTTAAAAAAAAGTCTTGGCATCTCATAGCTGAAGTACTTCTTGTCTTCTGATGCAACTTAAAATTTAATTTTTAATATTTAAATGCCACAAAAATGTCATTGGTGTAGTAGTAAAAATAGTTTTTGCATATTGTCTGAAACGTTGGAGTATGAGACGTAAGTGAGACAGAATTTCTGTGAGCAGGAAAAGAAATATTTTTCTCAGTAGAGGATTGAGTGAAGAACAGAGAGGTCAATTTTAAAACCTTTCATTTTGTGTGATTACAGCCATGCTGCAAATGCCATTTCACTATAAGGGAGGACTTTAAAACATACCTTACTTCTTGATTTGTGCTGCAGGTCAGATTAACTAAAATGGTTATTGTGTCACCCTAGAGATTCCTTCTTGCTGCAAGACCAGACTTTAAACCCTATTTTTATTATTAAAAAGGCCAGCAGCAACAAAGACTATTTTACAAGTTCTGAGACGTTTTCATAGCAATTTGATCTTTATACACACGTTTTTAGAACTCTCTACTGCAATTCTTAGCAATGTAAAAATAGGAAAAGGGGGAGAGGAGCATGAACGTTCATTTGCCTCTTGCCTGCAGAGTGTCCCCTCTCAATGCCTTCTTGAGGAATGAATTTTGAACACAACATGTGAGCAGCAGCATCTTTCAGATGAAGTAGGTCAGGTTGAGGGGAATCCTGCTAGTTTGTGGGTCCGATGTATGGCACGGGTTCCCTCTGCTCCTTTTGAATTGCCATTACACACTTCTGTCTTCAAGGGAAAAAAACAATCTGTTTTCAAGATACAAACCTGGGTATGACAGTTCCTAGTTGTATCCTGTTTTAGTCAGAGACACCAGTATTAGTAAAACTGGCCCCTAGAAGGGAAACAATGCTAGATGCAGCTTCTCTATGTTATATTTTAATAAAGTGTATATACCACTTTTACTGTCTTTCACTTGCTGCAGTGATCTTTCTGCCCTAACTTGTGTGCTACAAAACTGTCTGTTAAAGAAAGATTTGACTCAACATAGTTGCCTCTTGCTCTTTCCTAATCTTGTTTAGGAAAATCCAGCAGTAGTTATCCAACCAGTATCCTCGGGTATCCCTTGATGTTATCTGCCTGTCTTCTCCTTATCCTGTGCTTTTAACTGCTCACACAATGTTTGGACACTTAATCTCACACTTTTTAATGGAACAAAACTTGATGAAGAGATGATTTTGCTGGCTTCAGCAGGGTAGTTTGGATGCCTGCCCATATCGCTTAATGGGGATCTGTTGAGTCCATTATGGAGATTGAGTGTTTAAATTCATTTGTCTTAATTATGTGCTCAGAAAAATCCCCGAGATGTCTAGAATGCAACAAGACTATGATTTCTTTTTTTCTTTTGCTCCAAAACCCTGGTGAGTTTCTGCTCAATTTGAAAAATCCTTTGACTGGTTACAAGGTGCAAAATGTATTGGGAAGAGTAGATGTTGGCAATGATGTGCATTTCTGGCATTGTCTTGGGAACCGTGTGGTCAAAGGTGCATCAATTCTGTTTCTAGAAAGCACATCTTTTTCATACCGTCCACCAAGTGTCATCCCATCCTTTGTATCGGTGGGTTTTCTGCCAGCACTGCCCTCCAACAGCAGTGCTCGTTCCTGCAGGGCATCTGTGTCGACAGCATGCTTTGTCAGCTTGAATTGCATGGGGTAAATGGTAATGGTGCCCAGGCGCTACCCAGTCCTCAGCCAGGGCAGCATTCTGGTACTCCACCAAGAGGCACTGAAGCCACCCAGTCCCCTCCACCCTGTGCTGATGCCAACCCAAAGCCCCCTTGGTATTTAATTCATAGCTCTGCCTCTTGTTGTCGGTCTTTACCATGGCTGCCCATCAACATCAGCTGTAAAAAGGAGAGGGGGTCTTATTTCAATGCTGCTTCAAGCCAGTGACCAAAGGTTCAGCAGCCACCCGTTTTTGACACGTCTAACTGCAGTGAAGCTGGTTTGTATGTGTTTTGTAGGGTTGGGGAGGGATATGTTTTCTAACGAATCCCAGGAATGGAAGCACAAGGTTAGGCTAATAAAGGCTTTTGTTTTGTGTGGGGGTTTTTTTTGTTTGTTTTAAGTTTAATGGTTTTGAAAGTCCTTTTCATTTTAAATATAATGAATCTTAGAAGTAAAGCAGATCATCTTTCCCCTTCTGGTTTTCTTTGCCATTGGAGCCTTTTGGAATTTCATCTGCCCCCAGAGGAATGCCATGTGCATGGCATGTTGTAATGCCTTTTCTCATGGCCAGAAGACTGTGGTGTACATGCGACCACCGTGATGACTGAACTACATTGCTAGCGGGAGGGTGTACTTCTGTGGGGATGCTCCGTAGCTGCCTGTAAGTGGGGGTGGCTCCAGGTGTTGGAGGCCTGGGCAGCTGGGGCTGGAAGTCAGCACATGCCTCTGCCAAGGAATCTCAGCGTTTTGTTGCACCCGATTAATCCAGGGAGTGGTGAAGAGGCTACATAAAAATAGTTTCTAAGCCTCAGTGTTTCACAGAGTTTGTGAAGTTTCAAGTTACCTTTTCAGATTTAGTCTTATTTTCCCCCCATTCCTGATTGGTTGCAATGTGTTTCTGAATATAAATACACGTATGTAAGACTGAGATTAAAGGGAAGTTTATCTTAAACATCTTATGTAAGTAGGGCAGCCGGAGGTAATGTCAGACAATTGCAGAACTGTGATTTTCAAGTTTAAGGGACATAAAACCTTACAGTCTCTAAAATATTCTTGAAAGCAATACTATATACTTTGGAAAAGACAAACAAAAAAACCCCTATTCAGAACTGAAGTAATTCTGATAAATACAGTTATCAATGTTTACACTGCACACAAAAGCAAGAATAGTGTGTATGGTAAGTGAACGATGGTATTGAAGAAGTACTGCTACATTTCTATGTAGGAAAAGCCTACATAGTGTGATCAAAGCTGACTTGCAAATGGTGGTGTTTTCGTAATGGAATCATTTGTCTCATCTTCCCAAAAAAAACCCCGAAAAAAACAAAAAAGCACCTACTCTCAACATATGTATGTCAAAGTCTTGCATTCCCTGATTTCTGTTGAAAAATCTTGAGCATCTGTATAGTTTGAGTCTTACAGGGCAGGATGTTCTTTTAGGAATCTTGCATTGAAATACCATTTTTCTTTAAATAGCCTGGTTGGCTGCGATACCTGATGTGAAGATGGTAATGGTGCCCAGGCACAACGCCCATTACACATCACTAAAGTAAGAACGAGTTACCGATCTGAAGTAAAATAACAGACTTGCAAAAAAACCCAAAAAAACCAAAAAAACCAAAACAAAACAAAACCCAAAAAAAACAAAAAAAACCACACCAAAAAAAACCACCAAAAAAACCCCACAAACCCAAACGAAAACAAACGCTCAACAACAAAAAAAAAGCTGCCCCCAACCCCACAGTATTTTTTTTTTATTATTGTGGATTCTTACATAAGTAGTAGCAAATGGGGGAGTAATGCTGTGTAGGTGCTACAAGCTCAGTTCTTAACCAGCTGAATTTCTCTTCGCCAGGTGGGATCTCTGAGAGCTGAAAAGCAAAAACATAGTGTATTGGAAGCTTAGTAAAGCAAAATATCTGTACTGACTGAATGATGAATTCAGATTTTTTTTTTTTTTTAATGATTTATGGGGTTGAGGGAAGGGAAGAGAGTTATACTCTTTGCTACCATGATATGGCTGTACTTTCTTTAAAGACATGGGCATGCATGAATGTAGAGAATTCCCATCCAAACAGATTTTGTAAGTCCTACGAGTGGGGAGAGCCATAGGCTAAGGAGCTGTTCTAGTTGCATGTCGGATCATTTAAGGATTCACATCAAACCTAGAGGTTTGTGTTTAAGGACAAATTCAACCTGAGTAAATAGAAAAGCTTCCTTCTCTACAGAAAGAGAGAGTACTTCCCTCCACCCATGCTCCAAGTTGGACAGCTGGTGGATCTGAAAGCAGTGTGGTTGCATTAGCGAGGTGGCCAATCCAAGCTAGTAAGTCTATTAGCAGTCTTGACTGGGTTGAGCTCCAGAGCAGCTGGCATCTATAGTTATCGAATAGAATGAAGTAGTATGTACCTCAAAATGCAGAGATAAAACTTTTTCTTTTAATCCTCTTGACTATGGGTTTCTTTCCCGTCCCAAGTTTACCTAAACCAGGTAGAAGTTGTTTCTAAGGATTTTTTTGTGTTGAACGGATATTGGCGGTAAGTGAAAATAAATATATGCAGTGTATCTCTAACTTGCTTCAGAGATGCCTGAAGATTCAAATATCTACTGGGAAAAGAAAGAACGTCAGTGAACTGACAGCATCCTTTTCAGTTGGATAATAAGATGTTTCACAATGGCAATATTGAGTGCTGGGTTCAGGTAATACAGTGTGAAGAAATCGAGTGTCTTGCTTGTGCAGTCATGAATTGAGATTTTGAATTAAGAATATGCCCAGTTCACAGAACTTGTTGACTTCAACTTTTAATACTAATCTGGCTTCATAAAACAGTTCTGATCAGTATTTTCTGTTAATCAGAAATGGCAAAGCTTAGGAGCTGAGGAACCAGCAGCAAGGCTTCTGCTGAGGCTGCAATGGTACCACAATGCTGTCTCCATAAAAAGTGTTACTTACACAGTGCTATGTACAGGGCAGTTAGCATTTCCATGCTCTAAGCATGACTGAGTATTGGAATCTGTCAAAAGTGTCCAGAAAGACAGGAAAAGATGCTGTGAAATACATTGTTTCAGTAGGGACTGCAGAGCTGTCTGAAGCTTCCATAAAGAGAACAAGACCTTTAGGATACTGTATATCATAATTAATGTAGGTGTTTTCTTTTTAAATTAGATGCAACAATTGGAGTTAGCACAAATGCAACAAAGAGAAGCCAACCTCACAGCTTTGGCAGCCATTGGACCAAGGAAGAAAAGACCATTGGATTCTTCAAACGCTGGATCTGGGCTGGAGGTAGGGAGATGAGTTGCATGTGTCTTCATACTGGATTATTTTTATCCTTCCCTGTAGGAAGGAGTGAGAATTCTCTTACACGAAATGGCTGGTTACGTACTGTAAGAACTAGTCTGTGTGTTAGATACTTGAAAGGACTGTTTCTGGTAAATTTGATGGGGATGTTTAATTGTGTGTTATAGGAAGAACTGTGGATAAGAGCACTGTGTGTAAAGGACTGAATGAAATGATGGCTCAGAGAAACTTCCATCTGCAGTGGAGGGTAACAAAGCTGTGGTGGTCTTCCACAGCAGCTAGTTATCATGGCCCCTCAGTTGAAGTCACGATGGCTATTTTGGATGACTTTTGAAATGGCTCTTGCTTTGACATTTGGCTGTGGATTTTTTTCTATGCACAATGATAGGGACTCTTTTCAAATATACTGTGAGTTCACCTTGGGTAGATCCCCCAAAAAAGCGATAAATAAGTAAAGCAAGCTAGACCATTCAGTTCCTGCAATGAGCCAGATCACCTTTTCTGGCTCATGTTGCGTTTTAAAAGTGCCTTGAAGGTGCTTTTAACAAATCCTGGTCTGAACAAATCTCTTAACGTTAAGCTGGAGATTAACTGTTTCCGGGACCTGGGAAGCTTATGGGGCTGCAGAAGTTCTTTCCAAGGAGACTGACAGCCTACTTCCGTTAGAGATCATCATCTTGGCTGGAGATGCAAGAAATGTGTTGCAGGCTGTCATTCAAGTGTTGTTGCTAGTTTTGCACCTCTTTCTCATGAAGCCTCAACGTTGCTCAAGTGAACGGCTGGATGGCTTGTGACCCAAGCACAGGGAACAGGAGCCTGGAAAGTAACTCTTGTGTGGAAGAAGTGGTGGTAAAGTTGTCTTTTCTGATAAACCTTGAGTCGTCTTCATTCTTGTGGCCTAGGAAGCTTAAATAGATGCTAGGATTGAAAATACCCTGCCATTTTTGCATACTGGAGTCTGGAAGGACCTTGCATAAAGCTCAATTATTTGCAATGTAACTGAGACAGTTACAGTCTGTCCTGTAGGTTTTCCCTCAGCCTGGACTGTGACAAGAGACCTCTCTAAGGAGGTGAGGTAGACTAGTTTCTCTGACCCCCCCCGACATGGAGACACAATTAGCTCCTTGAACGCTCCCTTTTACCACAAGTGAAGGAATCTGTATCTAAACAAGCTGCAGAAAGTAGCGTTCCCAGCTTTTGAGCAGCTATTCTTCACTTCTTTGAAGTTTTTTTAATGCACTTTCACATGAAGCTGAAGGTATAGTTATTTTTTTTTTATAATACCACTGGAAAAACTTGAAAAAATGAGTCTAGCACAAGAACAGTTTTCCCCATCCTTTTCTCCTCTTCTCCCAAGCTTCTATCAAGTAACTATTCCTGTTCTTTGTAGTGGTTTTCTGTAATTATTGCCGGATTTGTTTCTGAATATTCAACAAGTCTGCCTGTTAGGTACTTTTCAGTTATTTCTCATCGTCTGCGGTGTGTCTGCTTTATTAAAAGCTTCATGAGATTGTGCCAAAGTAGAGACAGATAACAGTGTTGCTATTGAAAATTGGTGATCCATTATTTACATTGCATTATTACATCAATTATTTACATTTACATATTTAGAAGAACGTGGACATAACGTGCCTAAAACTGACCATAAACTTTGATAGCATTTCATTGTCGCAAATGTACCTGCTGTATTTTAAGATGCTTCTCATATAGGTTACCTTACTAGACTGAGTTGTAAGGGCAGTAGGTGAAAGTAATTCTGCCAGTGAAACTACTTTTGTTTCTCGCATGCAATCTTGCATTCCAGTGCCTAGTACTTAGGTTTCATGCTACCAGAAAGCAATTCTCTGCGGACCTTTTTTGTGAAATTATGTGCGATAGCAAACTTGAGAAGGATGTTTAGACTTAGACATTTGAGTGTCCCAATATATCTGAGCAGGTTTTATAAAAGGCTTAAGACTTCTCATGTAGAATAAAGAATGGTTTTGACAAACACTCTCTAGTTCAAGAAGCAGAACATTTGTAATACATTCATGATAACATGGCAAAACATCCTGAGCGGTAAACAACATTCCATTCTTCAGAGATGAAAGGAGGTCTTTGAAACTGGAAGCAAGTACAATATGGCCTTAGGCTGATACACATTTGGGCATCTTTAAAATCATCTTTTTGGGCAACCTGTCTGAGAATAATTTAAACAGGCAGGATGTACTTTCTCATTTCAAATTGCAAATACAGACAGCTTTACTCTCAAGTAATCTTAAATGTCAGGACTTCCTTGCCATTGCATAGTCAGGAGTAAATCTGTGCATAATACTCC